>RDPX01000001.1:14226470-14285942 GCA_003991215.1 Morbakka virulenta
GAGAGAGAGAGAGAGAGAGAGAAAGAGAGAGAGAGAGAGAGAGAGAGAGAGAGAGAGAGAAAAGCGGGGAACGATACAGGATGATGTTCGTATTTTAAAGGCTTGTAAGAACTGTCTGTGAAGATACAGCGGGTACTGAGGGATTTACAATGCTGAAGAAAAAACAATTTTGTATGGTACTTTTATCTTTGTCTGTTAAGCAATGACAGAGACCACTTTGGTTACTGAGAACTTTATATTTCATTGTATTCTATTAAATAACGTTCACCATAATATGTTAAACACAGCAAGCAAGATTTTAGGCACATTAGGTAAAGACACTTTCGATAAATGACAATTGGTATAATCTTTAAAAATTCTCACACAAGGTTTTTTCTTTCTCAGGATCTTTCAGCGATATTGCAATGTAAAAGGGAATGCGCACAGGAGTCACAGTCAAGGGTACCTATGGCAGAAGGAACTATTGAAGAGGATCGGCTTATTCTTTAACTTGTACGTGTTTAATTTTACTGTAGTTTTGATCTGGTTTAGTTCTTTTGTTTTTTTGTATTCATTTGAGTTTAGTGTATTTGAAAGTAATTTATGATTAGGCTGTATATTCCTTATATGAACAGAGCAAAGAGCTATTGTGGAATGTCATCATATGTGTCATGCAATTACTGTTTCAGTCTCTTCTACCAATGCCTGCAGTTATGTTTTTAGGATCATTTAATTCAGATAAAAATTATTACATTTTAAGAAAGCTAAGATTGATATATACTTTTTTCCCATAAAGGTTTGAATTTCTTGCTGGTATCAAATTTCAACAAGTGCTAATTGCGAGTCAATGATATGTGGAATTGGGCTGAAAACGTGTAACTGAGAGATTGACTGCGGCAGCATTTGCCTGTCCAAGTAAAATACTTGCAAGAAAGGGTGCTACACG
Source organism: Morbakka virulenta (assembly GCA_003991215.1). Classification (NCBI taxonomy): domain Eukaryota; kingdom Metazoa; phylum Cnidaria; class Cubozoa; order Carybdeida; family Carukiidae; genus Morbakka; species Morbakka virulenta. Next base: position 14,227,396 of record RDPX01000001.1, read on the forward strand.
GTATTTAATTCGTAGCACCGGATTCACAAATTTGCTTCAACTAGATGAAGAAACGAATCCCAATTCACATGTTTGATGCGTTACTGTAAACAATACTTCATTTTGACTTCCGTCTTCAGCCTCATGAGGGTGAAAAAACCTTGTCTTGTAACTTAAACAGCTTAATAAAGTTAGAAACCTCATTATTGTCATTTCCAAAAATAAATGTACTCAGCTGTACAGTACACTAGAATTGTCGCAATACCTTTTTGAAAGCAGAGATCATTCTTCTCTGACGTTTTTGCTCCATTTTGTTCATGTTTTTTTTTAAATCATTGAAACAGTGCTCAGCCTTTAGCTCGTTTTATGTCGGCGCCTTACATCTTCAAAATGTGTCATTATTATCTTTCCTCATGTCCATCGATATGAACTATACTCCTGGATTTACTTTTAATAAGGCACTTACTTGTAGTTGTTTAAGCATAGCCACTTGGAATGTGCCGACGATATGGCATTGCTTGCAAACCTAACCAGTGACGCTGAAAACCTAATTGACGTGCTCGAGAAACTAGCAAGTAATATCAAAGTGAAAATAAATACTGATAAAACGTATATCTCCTATAATCAAAAGAGCTTGTTAAAGTCCCCCAATCAAGAACTGCTCGAATAGGTCAAATCTTTCACTTGTCTCGACACTCAAATCTCATCAACTGAAGCGGACATCACGCGTAAAATCGGAAAAACCTGGAACGCTCTAACCAAACTCTGTCGAGTTCGGAAGTCTGAAGTCAGTAACAATCACAAACGGAACTTTTTCCGAGGCACTGTGAAATGTATTCTAATCAATGGTTCATCCACGTGGACTTTGATGAAGAAATTAACAAACAAACCAACCAAAACTTACACCCACATGCCACGAGCTAAACTAAATGTCTCATCTACGCCTCTCTATTACCCATCGGAACCACCAGTGGAGAAAGCCGGTTAAAGTCAGTTGGGAATTACACAACTGCCTCCTGACAAATCCCACATGAAAGGTTACATGAACTGAAGGGAAATACTGCTAAAGATGCTCTGTACGTTTTAAGGTAATGATTTTGGTAGTGTTTGAAACAAGGGTGTGGAATGGAAGCGCACTACACGGTCTAATAAACAATTTCCCTCCGAGGTCAAGACGATTTCTTCTCTTATGCTTATACAGTTTTTAATGACAGTCAGGGTTCGGTTATAATCTTTCTGCTGCTATTTACATTTTATATAATTGCAGGTCACACAAAATCTTCTAAACTAAAAATTGTTCATTTACCTCGATTTTGATTTTTCTGTGGCTACTCATTTTTCCTCTCGCCAGTTTATCCTCCGTATTTCTGAGAAATCCTGTCTATTGGTATTTTATTTTAATTAGAGCGTAAATTAAGTCTATTATAAAAGCTCGTCGACATTCGTATTATTACTGAAAGATAATTCTACCATGGACAATGGTTATTACTATCTCAATCTTCAGATATTCTTTTTATCTTTAAGATCTCTGATAGATTACTTTAAACCATTATCTAAATCTTGTTTATTAAAACTATCTGACAACAGAAAAGATGAAAGGCCGACTTATTGTTTAACACTGACTTACCAAAATGGAGAAGTTAATCTAAACGAAAACTTTTTTATACCTATCAGAATATGTTTTTGTTTTTTGTTAAGTGTGTGCTATTTCTAGATCAGTAACGACGTGTCAGAAGGTATGCTTTCATAACACACAAAATAATCGAGATTAAAAAGGAGAATTATATGATGGCATCACCCGTAAAACAACAATATCAAAAATTGCATTCCCATAACAATATCAATAATTAAAGTTGTTTTACATAGGATACAGATTGGTAAATCAGCCCTGATTTTTTGCTGAAAATTTATAGTGTAAAGAAACGTTTGATTAGCGGTACTACATTAATTTCTGGAAAGGCTTTGACATTTTTGCTAACCACGTTTAAATCTGTAAACCACTTTTTATCTTTTACAGTTTATTTTTGATAGTCGAATTTTAATGATATTAAGTACATTGCCTCTAAATCAGCCTTCTAATTTAACGTCGTTCACCTCTTTCACCATATCTTTTACGTACCCAAAATACTACAATTTCTTCTCTTTATCAGCCCAACCACCACATTTCCTTGTCATGCCCTTTACATTCAACATGCCTCCTCCTAATTGATATAAATACACAACTATCTAAATCCACACCATATATATACAGACAGTAATACGTCATATTTGGTTGCTCATTATGATAGCTATTGTTGAAACAACTGTGCCTGGCTATAACCAGAAAGAAGATGCTGGAAAGCTCGGGGCCAGAGAAATCAAAGAAGATACGGGACAGGTACCAAGGATACCAATAACTGGAACTTTTAAACATTTATCATCATCGTTGATAACTAAACGGCTGCTCTGTGAGTAAAGTCCAATGCGTACTCTAAAGTGAAAAAAGGTGGGTTTCTATGTATTCCCGCCAATGTGGCTGATGTACATATCGCAGTTAAGACGTTTTTGATAGCATTGATTTGGTCCTGTCATTCAATTTGAAATCTTTTTAATCAAAAGTACTGCAAAATATTCCTTTGTTTCCCAATGTTTGCCAACTATAAACGAGGTTGTATTCACATTTTTTGTAACGTTTAGGCATCACTTAAGATAAGTATCTGCTGGATAAATGCATGTCTGAATGAGCGAAAAGGCATTTTGGAAGTTAGAGAAGGTTGGAAAATAAGTCGCGACTAGCTTTCTCCAGTTACTGAATTGACTGGTGCCACTCATAAACAACGACAAAGGACCTCGCAATGACTTCATCCATATGATATCAGTACAATAAGCAAAACCTGCTATTAGTGATTTACTCTATTTTCACAAATGAATCCTCTGTTTGAAAAAGGTTACTTCTTCAATAAACAACCTTTTTATTCTCAAATCGGAACGCTCATTTAAAAACGAAGATTTCAGAAGGAAAGTTAACTTGAAAATTATAAGAAAAATATAAAGCTACAATGTTCTTAAATTAATGTGAAACCCATCTTTTTTTAAATACATTTTAAACTTTCTAAGCCAAAATAATTTTTTATCTTTTTTTTAATTGGGTAAGAGTATCTTCGAAGTCAACATATCTGTAATAATTGCAGTGTACGTGGCTGCACAAAAAGACCGACTTCTCTCATTTTCCCCAATCACCATTGAAGTATTACCATTTTTAATTGATTCGTTCAGAAATTGCTATGCTCAACGGGATATTTCAATGAAAATGTGTAAATAAAAGGTTCTCTCATTTGTCAGTCCTATAGTTTACTTATGTTACAAAACAGCCTCTTCACGAGCGCCTTTTGTTGTTTCAATGTTCCTCCAGTCTTTGGTGTTCAGCTTTCCTGTTATTGGTAACACCGTCTTATGGCCCTCTCTAATCTCACTTTGTACATCTCATATTCTAACTTTTCAATTCTAGTCTTCATAAGATAGCATTTTAACAGTTCTTGTCTGGTTTTGAATGTCATTTGAAGAGATATGTGAGTAACGAACTCAAAGCTTGAAAGAATGGCTTTAATAATTCATGGTGGCTATACTACATATCTGCAAGCTCCTGGCATTTTCTGGAACAAATCACTTAAGGGACATTCATAGAGAACGTCCAGATAAAGGGCGGGTTTTTAAGTACCCTTTCACCTTGTCCAGCATTGTTCGAGTTTAGAGACCTCTTTCCATTCCTGGACACTTATCGTGTCTTGCTATAACCCACTACAGCATGTATGTGAAAGAATGAAACAGTTTTTTTGTTAAAAAAAGTTCCAGTACAATGTAAAATCAACATTCTTAGTATAACAATACGCTGCTTAAAAAATTGAGATTACCCAAGAAATTGTCTATAAGTGTCGTCGCCTAATGTCTGTGTGCTGTCATTGTCTATAAAGGAGGACTAACATTTTATTCCCTTGTCATCTTTGTAATCAATTTTTACGAAAGGTTGTCATAAATTTTTGAACATCCAAAAGGCAAGCTACTCCACTTACTACTGTATTATGTTCCTCCTCCTTTGATGAATCATTTTCTTTACCAGTTACTTTCATTGGAAGTTTGTTATGATCAGTCAAATTTAGGTGTAGTTTTCCGAGTTTATAGGTAGTGGAAACCTTTAGGTACTCAATCAAATCATTCTGGGATCTTTTTCTGCAAATTTTTTCTGAATATGTGGACCAATCACACTTTATGGTGGATCCACGCCATGGTTTTAAGAAGGCGTATGCAGATCTTCTCTTCCTTGACAGGCTGCACTCCAATAGTGGCGTGAGCCTAGGATGAATCTTTTATTACTTTTCATATATTTGGCCTCGGTTTAATGACTTGGTTCATAGAGAATATTTCTCGATGAAGTGGAGATGCGATTAAAACCTAGGTTGGAGTTTGGCATTGGCCATCAATACACAAGCAGACAATAAAGACCAAATAGACTTTTGGATGATGGGTCGTGCCACAGGTTATTCGGTATTGATAAAAAAATAGAAATATGATAAAAAGATCTTGAACTGTTGCGCACATATAGTTAGTGTTGGTAATTGACCATAAAGCAGACGGACCACGTAAAATCAGAACCGGTTATAGATTTATATATTCTAATTTCAACATATCCTGGATCAAAGATATTCATGTCATCAGGAACTAGTATCCGTAAACTGGATTTGTAAATCATAAATGATTCAATGGATTTACTGGCAACTGTTTGGGTAGAATAACAGGACTAGCTGATTAGCACCAGAAATCCAATGACACAATCCAAAGATTATTTAAAGCTATAGTAGACCAGAACTCGAATAAATTTATTCTAGCTGCATCGACATAGTTATTGTGTAAATAATTCAGCTCAACTAGGATCACCACCCAATTTCAAAAGGGCAATGTCATTAGTAGTAGAATCATAGTAGATATATATTTTTTAATACAAAACAGATAAGGAAAAACAAGGACGGTCGAAGAAGGCGTGTGTATCAAACTGTGAAGAAAAGCAAGAAGTTGAAAGCGGACGTCGTAGCACAAGCGCAACTTCACCAAAAGGTTGCAGTGTAAAGAAAAGAGGAATTGAAACGAGAAAAAACACAGAACAAACTGAAAATATTTAAAAAAAATGTAATTTCATGATCCCACCATGATCCAACCTGAAACACTCTGGACTTCTTAGATAAATTTAAAAAAACGTAAGCTGAAATAAGCAATCTGCACTCAACAATACCTCCTGATATTCGCCAGAGACATCATCGTACACACTCACGTGTAATATTCTATTTTGAGCATAGTAACGACTGGGTGTAGTTTTTTTCATATTTATTATTCCCTAACCTCTGCAGTATTATTTTTATGCACACATACATAGTCACAGATGTATGTATGTATGTATGTATGCATGCATGGATATATATATATATATATATATATATATAAATTTCATCAAAGCAGGTAGTCGTCTCTAAAAGTATATAAATTTCAACAACAAAAACATTTTGTATGATAGGACAAGCTTTCGTATATTTACTTCGTCAGGTCTCGAGACCTGACGAAGTAAATATACGAAAGCTTGTCCTATCATACAAAATGTCTTTGTTGTTGAAATTTATATATATAATATTAATAGTTAGCTATTTTAATGTTGAAGAAACTTACTAAAATGTGTGTGCCTGGGTTTGTATTCTCAAAGAAGGAAAAGGATGAAAGAGAGGAGGAAAGATTGGAAGAGAGATACCAAGATAAAAAAAGAGGAGAAAGGGGAGAAAAAGGAAGGGAGAGAAGGATAAATGCTTAAATAGAGTGACAGAGAGAAGAGATATTCAAAAAAGATGACTGTGTATCTCTCTTTGACAGAATGTAACAAACTACAAACAAAATAAAAGGGTACAAGTGTATTATTCTTTGAGTTGAAAAGAAATTAATTGAATAATAAATTGGTTGGAAAAAGTTACAAATGAACTTGTGAAAATCCATCTTATGTAATGGTTTATGAGTGGTTTATTCCAATAATAGAAAAGATTGCAAGAGTCATATAAATATATTATTTTGTAACTTTCTATCTCAAAGACCAATGGATAAAGGTGGTAATATTATTATCTCTGCTGACCTCCTTTGCATTACTTTTGAATTGGTAAACAGGGAAATGTCAAGGAGTGATCCAATTACCACGACTTTTAATGTTTTTGTATTAATGAAATAAATTTCATATTGGAGCCGTGTGCATTTTTAGATACTGAGTTGCCATTCTGATGTGATGAAGATAAAATGTCAATTTCATCTTAAATTCGTCTTGCAAAGCTTTGAAATTAGAGCGCTTTTTCATATCATGAAGAAGTTTTTCCAATCTATTGAACTGATACACGTGTCTGTAAAAGAAAAACAAACAGTCAAGAATAAATTTTTGAGTTGTGAAACTGAAACAAAGAAATCTAAGGAACTGGTTACTGTTTTTAAAGCCAAAAGGCTAGGTGAGAAAGAATAACTCATTATTATTGAGATACTTGACTAAATGACATGCCATAAACGAATCCTACTCTTCCGAAGCAATTTTTCATTGTCAGTATTATTTCGCACAAAATTTGTAAGGAAAATAAACCGCTGCAGCAATGCCACAATTTGTATTAACGTTCTCATTCTTATACAGCTCTTTTTAAGTAATTGAAATACCTTTTATGTATAGAATGCTAGAGCTAGTTTGATAAATAAGAGTATATTTCCTTTTCATGTCTTAAATTATTAAATTATTTTTGCTGCCTTTTCATATGATACAGTAGTTTGCTCAAAAGTTAACCAGATAAAGCTAATGGTAATACTTTCCGATTATTGCAAGAATTGAATTTGTTATCTTTAGTGACTTGATACTGACATAACGATTCGCAATACAACATCCCTAGGGAGTTGGCAATGGTAACCTAATAAAAAGAACAATCATATTATTAAATATAACTTTCTCCAAGTGCAGGATTGGGTGGGTTTTTTGTCCTTTTGGTAACGTAAATTAAGATAAAAGTTAGTATTTATGTTCCAATGCCATGAAAGATTTTTGCCCAACTTGTTTGTAAAATAACTCAGCTGGATACTGTCTTAAGCTCTTCCACTAATGATTGTCTCACTCTGATTTAAGCAAATTCTTCAATTGAAAATCTTCTGAGTTAAATGGTTTCTTTTGTAAGGGTGCTGAAGATAAAACTTTCTCTAGGTTGATGTTATCGGAAAGTACAAGGACCGGAATCTCAGAGTAACTATTTAAAAGGCTATCCTATCATCAGCTGCATATTACCATAGTTGCTATAATGCCAATACTAAGTGTAACGCTACGACCTTACTCTCTGGTGGTCTCAGATATTTGTTACTGACAGCTCTCATCGATGATACTTAGAATTTACACTTACCTCAACTCACGACATGCCTCTCGTAAAAATAACAAAATGAAATTCAGCTCAAATAAACCTAAACGAGATTTATACTTCTCAATCTCTTATGTTTATGTTAATGTTCTACATGTCAAGCTTCCAAACGTTGAATTTTATCTTCTAGATAACAACCCTAATCTTCTCTTCCATAGTTAATATGGCTTGCATTGTTCTACCTGAAACAGTGATTTTTGTATATCAGACCATTCATCTTTAATTACAAATCTGATCAGCTTAATCCTCATGAACAAGGCCCAAGTGCTTGTAGGATAAACGGTTTTTCTTGTTCCCTATGCAGTTTCTATGAAGACATTGAATTCCCTTTCATGCGCTACCAGATGGAACTAGTTCAACCTACGTTATTTATCTTTATCTTCTATCAATCTCAGAACGATGATACAGCACACTATGATCAATGTACTTTAAAATTAACAGAATCTTGTTAGGCTACCCATCAGCTAACATTCAGCTTTGTGGTAATTTTTAACATTCACCAGAAAGAGTTTCATATTTTCACATAGATCTTGAATTAAAATATTGCAACAATTTTTGGCTTGACCATGAATTGACTCGAATTCTTGACAGACCAACCAGAATTCTTGTTACAAGCAATCTAAACTTTACCTTGTTTGACATTTTCCTGACAACCTGTTCTAACCAATGTTTGTATGAGTTTTGCCTTCCTTTTTGCTCCTCTAAGCAACCTGTTGGCTCTATGAGGATAGAAGCCAAGAAGTAGGACACCTGTAATGCTACTTTCCACCATACCATATTCCAATGTATTAAAGATTACTTAGATCTTTTATTTCTGATGCCCTACGAGATTTTTCTTCAAACACGTGGCCTCAAAATTGGTGCTTTAACCCCCTGTTGGCTATGTGCTGGCATGGAGTATATTCATTCCTGACAAAAAATACCAGGAAAGACAAAACAAATAACCATGACACACTCCTGAGAGTCCACCAGCTATTGCATACCAAAATATTTTTTACTTTGGTAAGTTCAATCCTTGACCGAAAATTGGAAATCTTTTAGTACTGCTAACAACTAATGTAAAAGGATCTTTGGAAATGCTAACGCTAACTTTACACAATTCATTTAAGAATAAAATCAGCATCAAGCTTGGATGGCGTGAGTTTTTTGCACTCACAAATGAAATTTTAATTAAAGTGAAGACTCCCATTTGATTATTTAATATTGGGTTAGAAGTAGTAACATTATCCATTTATAATTGAAATATTTTTTGCTGGAATGTTTGCCTTTAACTTTATTCTTATCAAGATGATTCACTACCTTACTTTCCAGTACTTACCCAGAACACTAGAAGAAATTTCTTGTAAGAAGCAGAGAATATGCGGATCTAATCAAAGATTTGGGTTTAAGTAAGGCCTATAACTCTTACAAACTTCTGCTGTGGCTCTGAAAAACCTTCCCTAGAACTGTTCTCCCACTTTGTCTTCTCTTTTAATCGCTGTCTTGGTGAAAAATACTTTTCAAACAATAAAACGGTGTGCGTCCTGTGTAAAAACCTCTGGCGGAAGTTCAGATTTCTCTCAATACAATCACGTTAGTCTCCTTAGGACTATAAGCAAACCAATTAGAAATCTTTGGTTAAAAATATTTTCTTCTGCACAAAAGGAAAAATATCCTCCTAATTGACTAATAATGTGGCTTTTGATTATCCAGATCTAATGCCAATGTACTAACTGTGTTCACCTATCGCATAATTGAAGCTTATGACAATGGATGCATTGGTACAGTAATCTCTTGCTTTTTGTTTTTCTAAGGCATTTGACAAAGTCTGCCATATAGAGTCTTTATTCAAACTCCCAAGCATCAGCAAAGATATTCTTGCCATTATCAAATCTTCCCTTTCCAACAGGAGCATGAAAGTTACTTTCAATCGTCAATCTTCTCTTGCCCAAACAGTTGTTAATGTTTGGTTTTACCAAGAATCTATTCTTGGTTCAATTAAAGTCGTTTATTGAAATCTATGGTAATGATGTTACCGTCCATGAGTGTAGTTCAAAAAGTTATAAAGAGATTGGCATTTCTTTGGATAATTCTGTGGACTTAAAAAGTGCCATCAATTAGGGGAATATGGCTTGTTACGGTTAGTCCATCCAAAACTAATAATATTTCCATCCGTCGTACCTCACCCTGCGTTAATCTTCAATCCGTCTCTGTGTGTAGCATCCCCTTAGAGTTTTAGACCTTTTTAGACTGCATGGTTCAATAACCTTTTTTACTTTAAGTTTTAAAATGCAAGAGAGCCTGTTCATATGCTAGGGCAATTGTCTCTATCCAGGAAGTTCTTCACACCTGAAACTATCCTCCACCTATACAAAATCCAACTCAGATCCTGGATGGAAAATTATTGCTATGTTTGGACTGATCCATTTAAGAGTACACTCACCATCATTGGAAAAATGACAAATTGGCTAGGCAGGCATATTGGTGATGAATTGCTCTCTACTCTTCAATTGTTTTTTCACATTCCCAACATTGGCAGGTTAAATATTATTTTATCGCTGCTTCAACAGACACTGACCTATAGATCTTGATGCCCTGATTCCTGCTCTAAAAACTTTCTCTGTGAAGACTTGACTGGCCAAATCAATATTAGGTGACCATTCTTTCTTGCTTTCTTTGTAAGCCAAATGTGCAATGTGTTTTTACAAGACCAGTATTATTTCAGAACTGTCTTACTGTGGAATAAATTGCCTGGCAATTTTTCCCAAAAATTACAGCTTCAAACTCTATAAATTCAATGTCAATAGCTAGCTTTCTTAAACAATTTAAGCTTATCTGTCTACCATGTTCTATTTCTACTTTCTACTATACTGTAGCCATCAGTGAGCCAATCAATTTAAATATTACTTTGGACTTTCTAGGGGTACCTTTTAGGTAAATAAAAAAACCCCAAAAACATACCTTGTTACTTGCTCTTCAGGGAAGTCTTCAACTGTAGTAAAGGTTCTTTCAAGAAGCATTAGCCTGTCATTGAGCATTCTTGTTTCCAATGGGCTTTAAGAGAAGTGAATAGTACAGCAATAAAAATGTTAAGATTAATATAAAGATTAATTGGATAAAACTAGAAGAAAGGGCATTACAAAACCTCTCTGCAATATAATCTCTCTGCGATAAATCACCTCATTATCTAATCTGAACTAAAACTACAATACAAATTTGCTTCCACTTTTTACTCTTACTTGAAAATATAGAATTTCTGAAAGCTTAAAAAAGAGCCATGCCTCCCATTTCTTCGTTTTCTTTGCAACAGCGAGTTCATTTTTCTTTTGATGTCAGGCAATCATAAGCTAAATAATTTTAGTTTCGTTGATCTATACCAGTTTACGTCCTGCTTATAAACTCCTGCATAACTTTATTTGATCATTTTCGTTGAGGTATTCGTTCAATTACATTAGTAGATACGGCATTAATAAGTAGATTGTAAGTATGAAAATAAGGGACCACTTGCAACTAACCTGGATTCCAGGACAACTAGTGACAGTTCCTTCGTTTACAAACACTTCAAAAAATAAGATGCACTTTCAACTGATCAATTTTCGTTTCGCTAAAAAAAATCCAGGCCTCTGCAGGCTGCATTGACAACTTACGCTTTCAAATACGATGAGGTGTTTGTTTAGCCACGTCAATGTATATTTTATCAAGAACCTTAACTCAAATGTAAAAGTAAAGGACTACTTCTAACTATTCTTGACTCTCATACGACATCCAGTGGCAATAGCTTGTTGTACTAACATTATAAAAATAAGTTGCACTGCCATTTCATATTGTTGTTCATAAACGTTGTGATACATTCTTAGCTGCGATGAAATCCTTGGATGACTTTAACATTATAATGAATATGGATGAGACCCCTGCTATTTCGATATGCCAATTTCTGCCACTTTTGATTTAAAAGGGGTCAAAACAGTGAAAGTTAAAACCACTGGCAATGAAAAATTGCAATTTACCGCTGTGTTAACTGCTGAAGTACGCAAAATTGATGATTACGAAGGAATATCCTTGCCACCAATGGTCATCTTTAAAAACCTAACCAAGGCCCTAAAAGGTAAATTCCCTAAAGGAATGGTGATTGAAGGCACGAAGGGAGGCACAATAAAGAGAAGTATTATGCGAAATCTCTACAGTCCAGAAAAGTGGAAAAACCGACCAGGATGTTTTTTCCAACAGTACAAATCTCTTCTGTTCATGGATTCGGCCAAATATCATTTGGGAGATGTGCCTGAATTTTTAACGAAATACAACACAAAATGTAAAATCATCGATGGTGGTATGACTCCATTGCTTTAATTTCTTGATACGCATGTCAATAAGCCATTTAAAGATATTCTAAAAGAGAGATGAGCCGATTGGATCTCAAATGGTACTGAAGAGTTCACCAAGCAGGGAAAATGTCACCGTGTATCTTACGAAACGATTTGCCAGTGGGTACTTGAAACCTGGAAGTCAATACAAAAACCAGCATTCATCGTCAGTGGATTTCAGCAATGTGTATACATCGAATGGAATGGTGATTACCAGAAGCTTCACTCACGATTGCATGATACGATTTTCTGTCCTGTCCCTGCAGCTGTCCCTGTAGAAGCAATCTTAGAGGTAAACGAAATGTTGCTCGAGCTTGAAGAGGAGAACGAGGATGTTTCAAATGAAATCTACGAAGATGAAGATCATAACACATACGATGAGAACGAGAAGGAAGGCTCTGTGTCTGACGAGGACAAAGTATCTGTGTCTGATGAAAATGACGAGGGCATTATTATAGACTTATAGATAGTCTCATTGTACCCTATTTTCTAAATTTGAAAATGCAGAATTTTTAAATATCCGGATATAGGCGCCGATGCCTTAATTCGAGATTATAGGGTACGTTTTTCAGTCTCTTTTGGCATCAAGTCCTACACTTAAATTCCTGGACGAGCTGCTTAGCATTCTTGAGACAAGAGGTTAAAGACTTCGTATGATCACCATCTAGAAGATGTAATTGAAAATGAAAAAGTGAAAATACTGTGGAACATGAAAGATGAAATATTTACAGACTGATAAGGTTTTGAAGAAATCGAAGCCTGACATAGTTATTTTTGATAAAGAAAATAGGAAATGTATGATAGTTGATGAAGCTTGCCCCTTTGATACTAGAGTCATTGAAAAAAAAAGAGAGTACAAATCAACAAATACCAAGACCTTAAATGGGAATTGAAACGAATTTGGAATTGTAGAGAAGTACAAGTGGCAATTTTTGTCATCGGAGCATTGGGTACCATATCTAAGGATTTCCACAATTGGCGTGGGAAAGCTTGCCTTGATTCTCATTTTGGAACTTTACAGAAGGCTTGCTTGTTGGGAACAGCAAGGACTCTGCGCTTTGCACTGAATATCTAAGGTTGTGAGTCGCAACTTGAGGTTTAGTTAACATCTTTCGCTTTGTAAACCGAGCTTCAAAACAAAATAATAATAATAATAATAATAATAATAATAATAATAATAATGATAATAATAATAACAATAAAACGGAGTCTGGATTACTACCTCGTGAACAGCGAGGAAGATCTTCTGCGGCATGTGAGTTCGGCACTTAAACTACAACAAGGTGCCACTGAAATAAAGCTGGAATACAAATCTGGGATAGAGGAAGAACGAGTATGACACTGGAAAGCAATGGATATGCATGGCAAGTGTGAAAGGGACACAGAACAGGTAAAAACTGACGACTTTTGGTTATGGTTGTCATGGGGCAAGTTCAAGAGAGAGACAGAGAGCTTGTTGATTGCCGCGCAAGAATAGGCATTGGCCACAAACTCTGTGAAAAAGAAATACTATAGTACCGTCAAGAGTAACTTATGCCGAATGTGTGGTCAACACCAAGATGGAATCATGCACACTTTTAGTAAGTGCACCCTGCTTGCTCAACGCGGGTACAAAAGGCGACATGGCTAAAAGTGCTTGAACCTTCACTTGAACCTTTGTCGAAAGTATGGAATCCAGGTGGCAGAACAATGGTATAATCATGTACCGGAAGCAGTCATTGAGACTGTTAAGTTATAGATTCTGAACATAATAAACCAGACATCACGGTGCTCAAGAAAGATACCAGGGAATGTCTGATTATATTATTGATGTCTCTTGTCCAGATGAACATAGGGTGATGCAAATAAAGAATGCAAACAAGACCCTAAGCTACTCTGGCCTCAAAATTGAAATCCAATGTATGCGGAATGTTAAAGCAAATGTCATCTCAATCATAATTGGAGCTCTGGAAAGTATTCCACCCAGAGTGAAAGGAGTTCTGGAGTAACTAAACATGGAGCATGATATTGGTACTCTCCAAAAGTCTCCCTTACTTGGAACTGCACACATTTTGCGAAAAAGTCACTATATCTAAAATACCCTCAGTGTCTTAAGTTCAATGAAACGGGTTTGATGCTGAGGATAACAATACCGGAGGTTAACAACCGTACTGAATCATCGAATCATCATCATCATAACAATGATAATAATGGAAGCTTTTTAATTTTTTATTCAAACACGTTCAATTACAAATGTCACTAATAATGATAATAACAATAATAATTGGTTTTGACCATTAACTAAAGAAGATGATTCAACCCTGCCGGTAAAATACTATACAAGATCAAAATTTAAAACCTAAAGTATTTAACTGATATTTGACAATTAGTTACTAGATATGGAAAAAATGTCATTCTAAATGATTACCCTTCTTCAGAATTATTATTTTGTTAAATATTAGTGGATTCTAAGAGTGTTCTCCTGCAATTTCCCATAAAATTATCTGATAATGCCACAATAAAAAGACAACAAGTTACCCATTTCAATTTAGAAAATTAAATGAAGATAGAACCTATTGACAATAGGAAATTGAAATAAGAACATTAAAGCCTTATAATATCAGATTTTTTGTCGCAGGATAATAGAAGTTTTAAAAGTTTTACTTACTTTCTTTTATCTATATTCACTACAAATCTTTGAAAATCGTACGTAGCTTCTATGAAGTCATCACAAACTTTTTCAAAATGCTCTGAAACAATTAAATTTGCATTAATTATTCACTTTCATACGAATGCTTAATGAGAAATCAAAAAAGAACTATTCAATGTCGAAATCTGAAAGCAGCAATAACCAAGTTCAATTCAACTTTTCCATAGAACGTTAATACTGGTAGTTTAAATGAATACTTGTGATTTAATCAGTCGTACAAAATTTACCAATTAAAAGATATAATTAAAAAAGATTCTATATACTTTCTGAAAGCTTCTGAAAATAAAAGAAAAATTTGAGAATTTACATTATTAAGCAACTGACTACAGAATAGGACCCTTGTAGCGTGAAAATGAAGGAGAAGCTGAAGAAGAAGAGAAAAAAGGTAAGAATAGTCCTATTGTTATCCATCATTTTCGTTATTTAGTAGTATGGACTTAAATTCGTTCTCTTTTTTACCGAGTGTACTGGAAGTGAAGAGTTGGAATAACGAAAAAACGCTTTAGACTCGGTACTTCCACGGAATTGCATGATGCTCGAACAGGGAACCCTCGTATTGTTAGCTGTTGATTTTATCCTTCAGCCACTACCGCCTTTTCACGCTTTTTACTGTTCAATAATGAGAATCATTGTTTTATATTTTGGGACAGTTGTCTGAAAGTAAGACATTTTATGTTCTTAAAGTGTTTTCAGGTGTTTGCCTTGTATCTTTACACCTCAAGCTACCATTTTAATGTTCTCTGTAGTAACATTAAAAGTTGTTTTCCCAATGTCATTATTGAGTACTTTAAAAAGGTCTTTTTTGCTTGGGAAATCGTACAAAGTTTTTTCAATATTCTTTCATTATTCAGATTTAAATTTACTTACACTACAAATGCCATATGATGAAAAAGAATCCAATATTTCTATTAAAGTCGCCGTTCTAGACTTATAGTTCCTCTTTAGGAAAATAAAACAGCTGTTTGCATAATGGCAAAAATATACTAATACGTAAAAAGCACTTCTCATTTATCTAACAATCTTCTAAAGTACTAAAACACAAAGGGTAAAGTAAATGTCACACTATCTTAAATATATGGTTAATATGACGTAAGAATATTAACATACCTAAACTTAATTGTCTTCCGTGTGGTAATTTCTTCATTAGTGACAATATAGATTCTTTATCTTCCTTTATTGTATCACCATAGCGACGAACGTTGAAAGGAATTATCACAGAATCAGAGAAGAGTAAAGTCACTTGCACCCATATATCAGCCATGATTTTATGGTGAATAAAATCAGGATCCACAAATTTCTTTACCCAGTCAATATTATCATACACAGTATGATATGTAGGAAAAGGCTTAAAGCTATTTAGTGCCTAAAATGGAATATATAAATATATATATATATATATATAAATGCAGAGATAAATAGAAATGTTCTTTAGAGATTTTTAAAATTAATACATATTCCAGGCTATTAAACCCATAAATGGTAGCTATTTGCAGAGTCAGCATTAATTGGAAATCAAATATGAAATATTTAGAATAATAGTACAAAATGCAATGCAATCTTAAAACATTTAACACATGACCATAAATCTATCCTTTCTTTTACTAGAACCTGGGTAATGATTTAGTACAGTGGAAATAAACGTAAAGTTGCTAATAATGTAACATTGGTACGTTAACAATGCTTTTCTTGGTAAGATCTACACTCGACTTAAGATATAAATAGTTTTTTGACAAGAAATTAAGCACCACTGGGTACCCATTTGGCTTGCAGCATACCTTACGGTGATGAAAGATTTTTTCTTCGCAAACATTATGGTCAGGGAAAGGAGCTCCTAAATTATTTGGTTCTTATTGTAGCTTGTGTAGCTTGAAATATTTTATCATATGAACAAGCATATTTCGAATAGGTAACAATGTCCTTAATTTAAAGTTAGTAGAATTATTTTTGGAGTTCTTGGAAAATTGAAACTTCAGATTTATTAGCACGCCTTCCAGGTTCACTCTAAACTAAAATGATAACGTCTACCAGGGTCCCAACTATGTGTTAAATATAAATAGTAAACTAAGATAGAAACATAATTAATTATATGCAAAAATGAGAAATTGGGTCTTTTCATCATGTAATGAGCAATGGTGGAATGCAGAAATTGTTCTTTACTGGTTTCGTCGTAGGGGAAAGGGAGCAGAGGCTGACTGCGTAAAGTATTCTTAGACGTTTAATCAAGTGGGTGAAAGAGCAAGCTTTTCTACGTGAGTTGAATGTAACGAACTTATTGGAAACAACTTGAGACAGAAAGAAGTGGAAGTGTTTATCCCTAGTGAATATAGTATGGTAAGAAGAAGAAAAAGAAGAAAAAGAAAGAAAAGAAGAGGATAAAGAATAAGGGGAGATCTATGAGAACGATCCACCTAGTGGTAGTGTCCTAATTAAAAACACCGGTAGTCGCGCATTCTTATAACCCTCTCCAGATGTTTACTCTGAGTAAACACGAAAGAGTATCGGTTATAAATTAATATTAAATTATGTCATTAATGAGGATCTCGGTATGAAAGGGATAGGCTCAGAACCTTGACAAACAATCAGCAAAGCGGTTCGGGTGCCCCAGATTAATACGAGAGCTGCGATCAGGCAGTCACATTATTATCTTCTGAATGATGTACATACGAGCAAAGGGAAAAATTAGTTTTCACAATGAATATTTGATATCTGCAGATATAACACGCTACTTATGACCAAATCATTCACTTAGGGCAATACTCCATAAACTCTAAAACATGAAATGGGATATCATTGACTTGTCTGAAATTAAATCGGACCAAAAATAAATTGTCATACACCATTTTACTGCTCAGAACCTCTTCATATTCGGGGATGAAGTCATCTATCAAATGGGACAGGTTTCTTAGTCAACAAAAGATGTGCACATATAATTAAAATACATCAACCTATCTCCAACAGGTTGTTTGCCCTGAATCTGAAGGCAACATTTTCCACATTGCAATCATCCAGTGTTGCTTCCCAAGGTAATTTTACACTGATAAAGAAGTCCTAAATTGCGTGACAATATTTAAACTACATGTCATATTTATATATATCTATATATATTTCTAGCAGAAACAACCTGTTTACAATAGTTGACCTCATTTAATTCTAATTTTATTCCAATCAGCTCTTGATAGACTCTCCGAATAGCCAATGGTAATGGTGAACTTGTTGTTCAATTCTGTGCCAGATATAATTTCCAAATAACAAACACCCTTTTTCAAAGAAGAAATCTTTTACATGGATTTTTTTTCGAACAGACTTAATTAAAGCTAGTTAAGTATTAGTGAAATCATAGGCATCAGACAACTCTGCTCTCCCTATCTTCCAAATTTCTGGTCATTCCTTGATCAAGATACGCTTGTACGTTGTGTGGCCTGAAAAGGACAACCTAGAATAACTCAAATGTCACAGAACGAACCAAAACTTTTCAACTTCAATTCTCAAATTGTAAATATTTATTCTGGGATACAGCTTGATTAGATAAAGAATAACTAGAAGCTGTAACATTTCAAAAAACTTGAAGCTTTGAAATAAGATTTCAAAAAAGCTTGAAGCATCTGGTTATTCTTTATCTAATCAATTACAAAATAGTTTTCTGACTTGGAAAATACAAATGACACATTAAACAATCTTAGAGACTACTTTTAAAATCATTAACCATGTCACAAAACGCCTTCTCCTGAAAACATATAACACTTTACTTCACATGGATGTCAGAAGTAACGAATTTAGCAACACCATGTCGAGGCTATTTTTCAATAGTTCTTTGAGGTCATACACGCTAATTACTACACCACCTCATCAGTTTAGATCCTAAGACGCCATTTACCAAAAATGAAACAATAAAAAATTATGCTTTCATCCCTTGATATCTTATCCCAACAAAATGACGATGAAGAAATAGCCTAATCAAAGCCAACCTACAGAAACTAATTCCTAAAATACGTATCACACAAATCATAATCTGCAAAAGCAAAAGGCCATCACCATGTAAAAAGGATAAAGTGGAAGGAAACCGTCACTGTTACATAATACTGCAACAGAAAGGGTACCCAGTACCATTAAAAGAAGGTTTAAACAGAGTAACAAGAGAAAAAGCCAACGTATGTCAAGAAGAACCAAAATACAAACGAATTAACTTGTGATACACTCAAATAATAAAGGAGCGTCTGCAACACGCCCTTAACAATAATAACACCGCAGCAGCATTTTCATTCAAACAACCAGTGGAATTTGTGATAGTATTAAACCCGAAGTACCTCCTTACCAAAGCAAAATAAGAGTAGTCCATGTATCGGCAAACCTTTAAGAATTGTGAAAAATGTTTACACGTGGAAAAACTTAATTCCGAATATATAATACTACACTTTTTTCCTTTTGCTAAGAAAAACATCTCTCGAAATATGGTAAAAAAATCCTCTGATGTCATGATGCTTTTAGAATCCAACATACATACTTTCGACACAAACTGTACAGACCTGTGACTGTACGGCAGTTTTGTAAATATTTTGTCATCATCAGTTTATATAAAAGAGAAGGAAATAAAAGTTTAACATCATTTGTGCTGGCATGCAAGCTTTGAAACAACAAAAGCAGTAAAATTTGCACATATTCATGACATTCATTCTTGACACAATCTACTAGTGAATTCTGTCAAATTTGAAAAAAACACACGCTGCACTGTGTTACAACGAATTTTAGAGTTGATACGTGCTAGCAAATTTTCACCCAAGGCAGGTCAGGTTCTACTATTTTTTTTAATAATTAAAAATAGCTTTCCCTTTTGTGCTAAAAAACCATTTATAAAGCAACAAGTAACTACTATGACAACAGGGCGTCTAAGAAGGCAACCTCCAGGTGGTGACGCCTGGATGCTGACTAGCCAGGTTTTCTTGATTGGTTGGTAACGAATAGCCTTCGTTTTCAGCTGTTCTTCTGTACCATGGAAGAAATCGATCTCGTCATTCATCTTATTTCGAATCTGGTTCGTCGTCGATTTGGAGAATATTTTTGGAACTTGTGCCGCCCCCGGTGGTAAGTGAAAGTTTTTTGTTTCTGGTTTCTTTTCAAACCCATCTGCCTTGCTTGTGGGTTGCTATTGCTTTTCAGAGTCGTCCTTGCTGGTGTTTATAGGTGGCACCCAGGAGTAATCCTGGGAAACCTCGTGTGGTAGGATAACAACTGTTGGCCCTGTCTCACCAATGAAAAAGTAACCAGGAAATGTGCGTCTGCGACGCTCCTGTAGTTGGGAGAGATATTCCTGCAGCAACCTACTCACTAGGTTACAGATACATACTGGGGAGCCGTTGCTGAGGGCTATAAATATTTACTTGTTTGGCGGTGAGGGGAGGTTTGTTTCCCGTTTCATGAGTCCGGATCGAGCTCACCGAGGTGGTCTTCCAATCTGTCTCCAGCAGCTTGCACAACAACAACAACTATGACAGCAACAAAGTGCTTAGCAAGGAACGATTTTTAAGTTATCACAAACCAATGTTAAAACTTTTTGAATGGGATTTAAACAAACAATACATATTTTATTTATTTCAAGAGCATCCTGTTGACTCATTGTTATATATTGCTTTATTTTAAAGATCTTATTATGATGGGCACAACATTTACCTCTTTGTATGTATATCTAAAATCCATTGAAGGTATGCCTAGAGTTGCAAAGAAGTGCATGTAATCACTGCCAGAAGAGAATAATCTAACCCTGAAAAAAAATTAAAGAGAGTATTTTGAAGAATATAACTAGTTTTGGTATAAAAATATGAGTTTTCAATTGTTTGGTTATCAGAATCATTATTATACATATGAATTGATATTTTTTGTGTAGTTTCATCAAAAATATGCAAAGGACTTACACCATTTTGGTTTTCAAGAAATTTTTGTTTACCTCTCCTCTCTTATTTCATTAGAACCCGAAATTTTTACATTGGTTTAAACTTTGCAGTCTCTTAATTTGCACCCCAAAATTAACAAAATATATATTTGCTCTTTGAAATTCTCTCTTTTGATGCTTTAAACGTGATTTTACAATATATCCTACATTTGGGGACGGGAATCTAGAAAATCCAAAAATGACGCAGATCTAAATTTTTTATTCCTGAATTTCCAAATCAATTTCCAACTAATTCAAGGCTAATTTTTAAGAATGTTGTGTAATTTATAGAGAGAAATACCTTGAGACAATGGCTTCTTTGCTTAATTTTTGTCCTCAAGTTTTTCTTAGTCATAGATTCAGATAAAGTTTTCATTGTTGTGAAATAAACTTGCATGCATAGAAAAAATCGTTTTGAGTTATCACTGAGTCTTTTAATTATATACATTCGAAATGAGTTCAAAACAAAATAATTACATAACATAAAAGATGAAGGAAGGGTAGTCTGTATACCAATCATAATCTTTTTTATGAAGTTGTTACTTCACTATCTATAAAAATAATTAAAATATTTCTATTAGAAACCAAATTTTAAATAGACTAGTTATACTTTTTACAATAATCTTTGGCTGGGCTTCTGATGGATTTATAGTAACCCTCAATAGTTAGAGAAGTTTCTCACCTTGGCTCTCCTTTAAATTTTGGATCCTCGTTTAATGATACCCAGTAATCATATAAACTTTGATTCTTCCTTGGAAAATTAATCTGAAAATTATAGAAAATATCGAATTGGACCAGGAATGAGACCTCTAAGAATACGTTTAACTGACCTTTATTCTTAAGTAAAACATTAAAAATAACCAGTCTATTCGTCAAGCTTAATATTAAGTTGCATTTAAGATTAAATGTGTTATGTTTAGCTTGACTTTGTCAGCATGTCAGTCAGATTCTTTAATGAATTTCTTCAAATTAAAGTAGGTATGAAATAAGGGTATCTCTAAACTAGTTTAATTTCCTGTAGCTTCATTCACAAATTGAAAACAATAATGATTCCTGCAAAATTTATCTTTTTCTGAAGTAGAGTATTGTAAAATAACTGTCTACTTACATTCTAATTAAGTTCTAAATAAGTTATTGTTTTTACTTTCTTTTTTATTTTTTTATTTCCACTCCTTTTACATCACATTATAAGTATTTTGAGCATAAACAAGAGAAAATGGCTCTGCTAGAATACAGTAGAAATTCAATAATAGGCACTTACAAGCATATTCAACTGGTATTATTTATTTTGTCATCCAATTAACAGTAAAAAGTTATGTTTAGTACATAAGATGTTACGAATTTGCCATTTCCATCAGAAATATAGCACCAAACTCAAAAGAAACAAGGAAATCTTCTAAAATTGAATATGTAATATCTGATCTAGTGAAAAAAATACAAAATATAGAGAGAGGATTTGAAGTTGTAGAAAATGACAGTTATCGCTGCACCGAACCGGATTCAAAACAGTGTCTCTTGCTGTTATGGCCACCTGGTTTATCAATTGAGGCATTGGCGCTTGTTTTTAACCAGATAGTTTTTGCCACCATATTTTTCACTTGCGTGGGTTGTTCTTTGCCAAAAGTCCTATCATTGGAAATATCGGTTCGATATAAAATTACTTATGCTAAATAAATTTTATTTACAGTAACATAGCCAGGAGTGGGGCTTAGGAGCTATATCCAATTCACTTTTAAAAGTTGGAAGGCAAAGAATCATTTTGCCCTTTACGTATTGCTTGTGAAAGTGTAACCTCTTTCTTGCTTCCACAAAAGCAGCCTTGGTGACAATTAACGCTGTTGCGGTATCCCATGATCTCTTCAACACTTTTCTCTTGGAATACTTTAATATTGTATTTTTACAGCAGAAGTATGTTCTGTTTAGGTACTGGAATAAAATTACAAAAAAAATTCAAGTTTTTAAACTTTTTCTCTTACCCTCTTTATAACATCATAAAATGCGTCACGGGCATGGGGACTTGTAAACAGCTTTGGGCTGTAATGTCCTAGATATAAAAATAAAACATATATTGAAAAATATCCTTAAGCAAAAGCCTAAAATAAGTATTTGCAACACTGAAATTTATATGTAGTGAGTCAATACTTCGACGTATATTTTAGAATGACTAACGTTTGGACCACAAACGTCATTCTTACTTGCTCCATCTAAAAGATAACAAAACCAACCAAACCAAAACCTCTTGTCTTTAACATTCTTTCTTGTATTTTTATTTTTAATTTCATCAATTTTCTTGGTCATTTTTCCTCTGCACCCGGTTTCAATATGAATATGAAGTTTTCAAGAAAGTAGGTGTGGCAGAAGGTGTGATTGGGGTGGACAATGAGTTTCTGTAGTCCAGGTATTAGCTCAATCAACTGCTTTCACAAACTAGATATTCATGTTTGTATCGAACAATAATTGTCCTGAATTTAGAGAGGTTAAACACTAATCGATCGTTTTAATTGAAATTATTTCCATAACTTGGGAAAATGAATACACTGATTTGCAACATTATAGCAGATGGGACGCAATCCTTAATTATCTAGAGTTCTTTGCCTTTTCTTACTTTTATTCGTCAATAAAAGCTTGCCTCAGAAAGGAATCTCTATTTATGCAAACTTTTTTACCGTCAATCATTTATTTTTATACCACATTTTATTTCAGTTACAAAAATTTAAACAGATGTAAGCATAATAGTCAGGCTATGAATTAATAATTAAATTGAAATAAAAGACCTAATTATCATATAAAAAAAGAATACAACAAAAATGAGACACCAAAAGTTGTACTATTTAAAACGAAATACCTTCAACAACTGTGTCCACGTTTATGTATATAACTGTTTGTCTTGATAGCACACCAGCAAATTCCTTGCAAGTAATATAAAACAATTCAGTTTTATTACTATCAACAAATCTAAGGATGGGTTTTTCAGGATGAGCTTCTCAATCGTAATACTATATACAAAAAATTGTAAAACAAAAATGATAACATAATTGTCCAATAGTTGTTATTAGCTATAGTACTAATAGTAGTTATTAGTATTTGGAAAAAAACTAACCTGAAATTTCATAACTTTATGAATTTGATATCAATTATGAAATTTAAGAAAACAGTTTCCATGAAAAAAAGAATGGTTTAATTTATTGAATTACGGGTGTTTTGTTGGCTCTATTACTGCTCATCATAACTGTACTCACAGATTGCACTTTACGATTCAAGGACATATCTTAACAATTTCATAGCATCATCATAGCTCTGAGAACATTGATAAGGTATGGCATAGTGGTTTACTCATTTGTCAGTCAGCTTTTCGTGTTGGCGGAGTAATCTTAAAACATTTTAAGGTCATTGTGCAGTTATGTGATTAGAAATTTGAACAATGTTACTTCTCCTGTGTATTTTATCAATGCAGATGTCCTTCAAGGCTCTATTGTTGGTCCTATTCTATGTCTCCCTATATAAGTTTTCTCCCTAGAAAATGTTTTTACTTTATCAAAACTAACCCTGACTATACCAACCTTTATTCCCTTTATCCTAAAAATCTCTTTCCATTTGAATTTGTAGCTGATTACAAAATTAATCTCAAGACTGCTAAAAGTAAGCAAAGAAGTAGCTAGAAAGATTTAAAAATGGCGAGATCAAACTCTTTTTCTAAGAAGTCAAATGTTTATCTTCTTCCCATATACATGAAATGTTTCTTTTATCTTTTTTCATTACATAAAACGTAGGACAAGTGTAGCTTTTGTAAAGTTGTACGAATACTAGGTGTTTCTTTGTCTATATTAAAGCATGGGTGACTAACATAAATAATACTCAATCTTGGTACCTGTACCAATAATTAATAGATATTTTATTATAACTATCATTTACCAGCTCAATCAGTCACATAAATAGGCGGGCCAGTAAAAAAAGGGGAAATTTCAGCATTGCAATACCTATTTATATTTTAAAGCCAGAGTGCTATTTTAAGGCAAATCATTAATCCTCGAGAATTCTATCAAGTCTTCAATACAAACATTCCAGAAANTTTTTTCATTACATAAAACGTAGGACTTGGATATCACGTGGTGAAACACCTACACTGTACGAAAAAAGTCTCTTTCAAATTGCTTGGTTTTGCTTTTTTACTTGGTTTTAGTTGGGTTCTTATGTCAAGTGTAGCTTTTGTAAAGTTGTACGAATACTAGGTGTTTCTTTGTCTATATTAAAGCATGGGTGACTAACATAAATAATACTCAATCTTGGTACCTGTACCAATAATTAATAGATATTTTATTATAACTATCATTTACCAGCTCAATCAGTCACATAAATAGGCGGGCCAGTAAAAAAAGGGGAAATTTCAGCATTGCAATACCTATTTATATTTTAAAGCCAGAGTGCTATTTTAAGGCAAATCATTAATCCTCGAGAATTCTATCAAGTCTTCAATATCAAACATTCCAGAATCCCTCGATTGGTCACAATTTTATGATATTTAATGATTTGATATAAAGAGGTTTTTCTTACTTCACACCATTCTGTAGATCCATAAAGCCCCATTTCTTCTGCATCCCAGCTTGCAAGTATAATTGTTCGTCTAGGTCGCCATCCTAATAGATGTAAAAAACACTTTACCTTTCGTTTCACACTGTACATATATGTGCAGGAAGGATAGTATCATTTAAGAACTGTTCAGAAAAAAATTAATAAAAGAAGCCTATTGACTTAGAATATCAGAAAATAGAATATAGAAATAATGACAACTTTGTTTATTCTGCTTTAATAAACATACTGTTTAGTAATGCATGTTTAGTATTGTACTGTTTGATAAAGTGAATACCCCTCCTCCTTTTCTTAGTAAAATAAAGAACCTTGTTCTTTCTTCCGCAGACTCTTCAAAATTTCCATGTCAGGAAGTAAAGAAACTTCAACAAGTTTAGTACATTTAGTTAAATTTTAGCATTTTTTCTTCTAATCCTAGCTATTCTGCTCTCAGATATTTAGGGAGTAATTATACCTTGTGATTTTAACCAACCAAGAACTCTTGCCACCTCAACTAAAGCTGCTGTTCCACTTGTGGGGTCTGCGGCTCCAAAGCACCAAGCGTCCCTGTGATTACCAATGATCACATACCTATCTAAGAGAAAAAGAAATCCCTATAGAAAAATTCAGTACTTTTCTTTTAAAAGATGGACTTCGTAAAAAAAATGTTCTTTCTAGCGAATATATTTTGCAGTGTCTTATTTACCTCCCTAATGACAGCTAGATATTTTGGGAACAAGTTTTCATAAAAGTTACCACTTTATTCATTTCATAACTTGAAAAAGGTTTTCGTTCAGTTTTCAGCATTCATTTTTAAAGGCAATAGAGTTCTTGATTATTAAAAGATAGTTGGTAAAGATAAATATTCTGTCTGAAAGAAAATTGGTGACTTTCATGCACTCTTATTTGTCGTAAAAAATAACTCTTGTTTCCAAGCTCTGAAATACTTCTAACAGTTAGTTGAACTATTTTTAAACTTAAAGTATCATTTAAGCTTTAAGTATTCCTTTCATAAGCTATTGTAAGCTCCTAATATTTGGACTTGTACTTGAACATACTCGTTTGTCCCAATTTTCGGGCAGTTCTTGATCTTGATCAGTGAATTGAAATCAGGACTTAAAATCATTATACCCTGGTCCATATTTAATCGTTTTGATGATAAGCTTTCTTTTTTATAAATCAGCTGGGAATATTTACACTTTCCGTCTGCAATAATCTTTAAGTAAAGATTGTACTTTTCGCGTTAAGTTGTACGGACCTGTTACAACAAAATTTACAGGTACTTCAGTTCCATTTCCTCTTGAATTTTTTGTTTCGTCAATCACTTGGACTGTTGATTTCCTACAATGGCTAAAAGATATGTTATTACTTTACTCTCTTTCTTAGCAAAGGTCCTCTGCTGTAGGTGTCTAAATATATTTTTATACGTAATACCCTGCTGTATACTCCTTAAACAAAAACTATATGAATGAAAATTAATTTCAAAATTTTGTTGGAATGCGAACATACAGCTAAATCAAACTCATGTTTTCAAATGTTAAAATGTTCAAACGGAATCAGACTAGTTGAAATTTAGCGCCTTTATAGATATTACGACTAAATATTACGACTTTCGTCCCAGTTATTAGAGACAAATACAAGGGGAGCGAAAGGAGGATACAGCATAATGCTTCTGATTATGTTACAACCTCGATAGCTTCATGGAACAATTGATTATTATCAGATTTATT
Organism: Morbakka virulenta; assembly: GCA_003991215.1. Classification (NCBI taxonomy): domain Eukaryota; kingdom Metazoa; phylum Cnidaria; class Cubozoa; order Carybdeida; family Carukiidae; genus Morbakka; species Morbakka virulenta. Next base: position 14,254,065 of record RDPX01000001.1, read on the forward strand.
TCTTAATAAAATATTTTTGTTCGAAACATTAAGCAGCTGAAGTTCTTATGCAGCAGACTGCAACGGTTTTTTTTGCAACAATGTTCTTAGCTGCGGAGAAAACCCTTTCAGATGACACTGAGCTTTGAGAAGCACACAGATAACTGACATTGTAGCAACTTTAGGAATTCTATTCTCTTTATGTATTCTCCAGTGTAGAAAACAAAAATTTGGATATAGCGGAGGCCCTTTGATGTAGTTGGAAAACTATTCTCCAAAGGTTGCTGTTTATTGAAGTAACTTTCTCCAAGAAAAAGAGCTCAGCAGACGTCTTTGAGGTCAAATGCATTTTCTTTTGCAGACTTAAATGCTTTATTGGATGAACATCATCAACAAAGCATCTTAGCCGATGATGAAGGCAAAAACATAACTCTTTGGAGGGAAAATGCAATTTGTGACGTGGATTCATGCAGTTAGTCAACGCATTGACGGAATCTGATTGAAGATCCTTCAAAAATTTCTTATTGCAATCCAAAGATACTGTTTACTTAAACGTTTTGAATGATGTATCGTCTGTTGGAAGAATCTCTAAAAAGTAATTTCTTAGGCCTTTCATAACAGACAAAATACAGAAAAGATGCTTTCTGCACACTGGAAACTGCTGTTGTGGAAATTGCAGTCCTTCAAGAACAGGCAACATTGAAGATATCCTGTTCCATTGACTCGGTGTTAATGACAATCTCTCCTCCTTATCTTCAGTTACGATGCTTTCTGTTTAAAAGTACAGCATTAATATATTTCCTCTGTTCATCAAGTCAGCAAAACATTTCATGCACACTGTTACATCTTGTCTTGCACAATCAATAGATCCTTTACTGTGAGACGCTGTTGTGCAGATTCCAATGCTGACCATGCCTAAGCCGATTCCTTAAAGAAACCAATCAATTCACTTGACACTTTAAACAGGCTGTCTGTCACATTAGCGATAAGTCCAGCATTCCCCCGCTAATCGTAGGGTACTACCACAGCAAGTTAATTCTTACTACTCTTCAAGCAGAGTTTCTACAGCTGCCTGATTGAAGTTATTGCCTCACAATCAACATTTTGTCTTCCTGTCAAAGTCTCAGCTTTTATAAGCTCCAAGCGTACTGTAAGGTTCTTAGCAGAATGATGATCATCTAGTTTGCTGGTATCAATAACTGATTATTTCAATTGTCAATCTTTTACGATAAAGTGGTCCGTTATGGTGACATAGGATTCAGTAGCAAATGATATCCATGTATCTGTAGTTATATAACATCACTGACATAATTTAGCCCTTCCTGCACATCTCCTCTCACTTCTTCAGACATTCTATTTGTTCCTCGGATTATCATCTGGTGAGAAGGAACTTTGTATTCTGGTTCAGTAAAACTTATCAGATTGTGAAAATCTTTAGCCTTTACCATGTAAGCCGGTATCACATCCATGAGCCACATCTTTGTGATCAGGGATGAAGTATTCTCCGCCCATGTTAAATTATATTTTCTTTGTAAAATGGCAAAAGTGGCCATCGTTGGTTATACTCGCTAACTCTATGCTGTCTTAATTTTTTTCTTTCCTGTTGCTCCTGTCAGGAACATGTTGCCTTTGTTTATTAGTAATTGATGGATTCTTGCTTCTTAAATGTAACAACATTGAGCTTGTACCGCCACAAAATGACAGATAGAGTATAATATCAAAGCTTACATTTCACTGGATTTTCTTTCGCTCTTTCGAAAGTTTCCCATACTGGGCAACATCTATTTTAGTTTTGGAACAGAGAGCAAACCAAAGAAGGTAAATTTTTCTTAAACCTAACTCTCTATACACACAACATCACGCGGTCACTAAATAAAGTTTGATGTATAATGCCTCTGAATAGCTGTTTCAGAACTGAATTATTCGTCGTTCTTGTTGCAAAGAACTTACTTTTCGATGAGAATACAATGATCAACAGAAAAGTACATGCATCACAAACGTCATGTAAAAAGTGTTCTTATCGCCACTGCTTTTTGTTTTTTATTCTGGTGTCTCATTTGATTTTTCAATAAGTCACATTGCATTATTCAACATGTTAGTCTATTTGATAATTTTTCTGTGTCACTGATTGATCATTAGTATTCAACAAATCGACTAATCAGACTATGCGAATATCTGGTCTATTCAAGCGATCATTTTCCCCCGACTAATTGCATTATTCGGTTGCCAGCGAATATACTTTATATTTCATTACCATTTGAATACTGATCGATTACACAATGTAACAGCATTTTTGCTTGACCCACTTTTTTGATGTTTTCCAATGTCTTTTTGTGCACGGAATCCGAAAATCACATTTATTTTTCTCAACTATCGTTCGTTTCTATGATACTGAGCATAGACACTTTTTGAAAATTACCCGAAATATGAGCCTAACACCAATGCATTACAACAAGAAAATGAACCACAATGTGATTTTATTATGATAAATAGCAAGTTAACACCATTTTCACGATTGTGAGAAGTTGCCACCTAAACTTGCGAGGCTTATGTAAAAAAAGTATAACACTCTCGTTAATGTTAGTTATTAAGCATAGCATAAGTACGGAGAGAATAGTTGTTATACATGTAGCTATCAATTGCTGTCACACCTGTAACTGTAGTAAATGTGTGCTCTATAGCTGGAAGAACTTTGCTGAACGTAATTGCCTTGACTACTCCAATTTATCACTTCGCACTATTATCTCCCATCATTGTGGTATCCCATGGTCCTTGATACTACGTTTCATGGTAGTGATATCCTAGTGAAATCGTTCGCCATGCTCCTCGCTGACAGCCCCGAGATTGGAAGGGAAAAAGTCTAGATGTGAATGTAAAAGTGCAGTTTCAACATCCCATGGACTNATACATGTAGCTATCAATTGCTGTCACACCTGTAACTGTAGTAAATGTGTGCTCTATAGCTGGAAGAACTTTGCTGAACGTAATTGCCTTGACTACTCCAATTTATCACTTCGCACTATTATCTACCATCATTGTGGTATCCCATGGTCCTTGATACTACGTTTCATGGTAGTGATATCCTAGTGAAATCGTTCGCCATGCTCCTCGCTGACAGCCCCGAGATTGGAAGGGAAAAAGTCTAGATGTGAATGTAAAAGTGCAGTTTCAACATCCCATGGACTTGAAAGCTGCGACAAGTTGTGAGACAAGAGTTTCGTAGTTTGGACTTCTCTTGTTATCAAGAAAGCCCTGGACAACATTTCGAATAGCCCTCCAGGCGTCTCGTTCGATGTCGCTCATTACAGCTTCTAGTTTATCTGATTCCAGCATCTTCTTAATCTCTGCTCCAACAAGAACGCCTACTTTGACTTTTTGCCTCAGACAGCTTAGGAGAGGAGGTAACAGAATCTTTTTGCGGTCCACCAAAGCAGGCCGGATAACATTCAACTATCCTGGTTGCAAATCTTCCCTGGGAGGCGACGCTTTCCGTTCATCAGTGCTCTTTGTCCACCCCACTATTCCACAAGCACAAGAAACATGAATATTCCGTGTATCCACCTTGTAGTCCCAATAAAAAACATATCATCTTCAAGTCACCAGGGACAAACCACTTGAAACTGCTGTATTTGATGTTGTCAAGGAGCTGTTTGACGTTATCATAATTCTCCTTCTTGTGTACGGAATGAACAAGAGGAATTGATGGGTTTTTGTTGCCATTGTGTAGTAGAACCGCTTTCAAACTCCTCACAGAGCTATCTATGAATAAACGCCATTCGGAAGGCTTGTGTTCCAATCCGATAGTAGCAAATAATCAGTTTATATTCTTGCAATAGTACATATCACCACTGGCATAAAAAAGCTTCAAAAAACTGCATGACGCTTTCGGTACACAGACACCTTACAGTCTCCTTTCAACAAATTCCGTTCTTTTAATCCAGATGTTAGTAGCTCAGCTCCAGACTTAGTTAGACCTAGATCTCTGATCAGATCGTCAAGGTCCTCTTGATTTGGATAGTGAGGTACAGAGCTACACGTTGGATGATAGGCTTCATCTTGACCTTCAGTACTTGTAGCCGTTGAATCATCAGATGATATCTCCATGCCAGTTTCAAACTGAAAACAAAGTGAAAGCAATGAGTTAGTGATTAAATACTTAAAGATAGATTGATGATTATATATAATTATTGCTTAAAATTCCCAAATTGATCTGTGAAACGCACTGCTGAAATCACTAGATACATCGTACTTACATTTTCGGGGGGTTGCGGTACTGGTAGTTGCTCATCATGAGAAACAGGCGCTCTGGATGACGAAATGTCAGGATAATGAAGAGATGTTTTTCCTTTACCCTTCCTATACTTTGAAACATCGATCATGCAGAAAAAACAATCATCATGATGATTGCTTTGCTCTCTCCATACTAGTGGAATTGCGAATGGCATTACTCTTCCTTTATTTCGCAGTCACCCTTCAAAGCTTGATCGGCACGTACCACAAATGACATGCGGAGACCATGGCTTATCCTGATTGCCCATTGGTATCCCAAATTATAGTCGATAGGCTACCCAAGACTTATTCCCTGTTATGATTTTATAAGAGACATGCTTTTTGGCAATGTAATATCCACAAACGTAACAGAAATTGTTGGCAGAGTTCTTGCAGTCCTATTTGTGCCAGACATCGTAAAATTAAGGAAAAATCAATATTAATATCCCAAAATGAACCCTGAGCAATGTTGAGGAAACTATTCACAAAATATGAAGCAGTTATGAAGCGAAGGGTAATGCTTGACTTCTGATCACCTTTCCCGTGATTGTAATCGTATTTATTATGATGCACAAAACTCTTCACTAAAGATCATTGCACATCAATGGCTTTGTTCACATCGCTCTTATTTGGTGCTTGCTAAATAAACAAACAAACAAACTGCGCTTAATTAGAAAAATGGTAGGAGCCGAGACGGGAAGCTTAGACATCTAGTCGGCTCAATATAAGTTTATGTCTGATCAGTTAACATTAGCATGCAGTGATCCTTTGACGTTGAACTTTATAAAGATTAATGGTTGCAAATCTGTTGTTTTTTGTTGGATAATCACTTCTCCTGACAAAAATGAAGGCACCACAAAAATGCCAGGTGCCAGAAATGCAAAGTTGACACTTACGGAAAAACAAACGACGCTACAGAAAAACAAATGGCATATTTAGAATCAGCGCAAAAGACTGATTCAGAAACGTCAATAAAAATGAGTCAAAACTTTTTTGAAATTGTGTTACATTAAGTTATTTGACCGAATACCAATTATTCGGCCTTTGGTAAACAAGCTTAATATTTTTACACGCTCAGACACACACTCTTTGCACTTGTATTTCCATTAACGTATATATACACATGCACCATTGCACACATGCACACATGCACACATGCAGCCCCCAATTTCTTTTTTCACCACTGGCCGTTTTGAAAGATAAATATTGATATGTGAAAACAAAATTGAAACTATTCTAGCAGCACACAGATTTCCTGTTAATTGTAGGCAGCATAACAAGCAATTTACAATTTTGATTTACCTGGTTCTGTTGCTCCTACAATTGTTGCAATGATATTGCGAACAAGTTTATCTTGAAAAAAAACATCAGTTGTTATTCGTGCCTTGAGCCTATCATGTAAATTTTACAAAAAAAGTTATAGCTAAACTCTTAAGAAATTAGACTACTTAAAAGCAATAGTTCCAAATTATTTTCTTTCTCGATATTAAAGAAAATTAAAGTAAAGTTCACTTCTTTGTTCAATTAAAATGTATCTACATTAATTTCCCCTTTTCAAGGTCAAAATACTGAGTTTATGGTAATATATCTTCTTGAATATCTTTTCTTAAGTTCCAAAGTTGTCGCTAACTATCAACTTTTTGTCTTTCAAAATAGACCTTTTAATCAAACAGCTGCTTACAATACTATTGATACTTAGACGGAGGCACTAAATGAAACAGTCAAAGACATTGCAGCAGGATATACATCACAACATTTTAACAAATGTATGAAGATTTAGCTTCATTTTTTAGCTTGCCTAGCATGAATATTTAACCTAATTCCACGGATGACGATTTGAAAACAAGAGCTAAATAAAGCCATTTTCTGCTAATAAATGCAACTAAACTTTCTTTATCTCACACATAGGCAATAGCGTATAAAGATTATCATTGGCAATTTTGAAACAAAGCCAAAGGAACTTTAAAAATGTTTGGACCATTTTGTAGGAAAAACTATTAGAATGTTATGACAAACAAGGGAAACAAAGTTTGTAAAGCGCTGTAGTTTTTTGGATATAAGTTTTTACCATAGTGCTTATATTAAAGGAAAAACATCTAAAAAATTCTTTATCAATCCATTCACTCATTCATCTATGTATATATGTATGTATATATGTATGTATGTATGTATGTATCCATCCATATGTCTATATGTCTGTCTATCTATCTATCTATCTATCTATCTATCATCTATCATCTATCTGCCTATCTATCTGTTTATCCATATCTCTCTTTTTCTCTCTCTCTCTCTCTCTATATATATATATATATGAAGTGAGATATCACATTAAAGGTAAAACAAACAACTTTTAAAGCACTTGATTTTTATTGTTGTTAATGCGCAAATAAGATTATAAACAAAGAAAAAAATACTTATTACATTGATCTCTCTTTCTTTTCATTATTAAATAAGTAGGTAAGGCAGTTATGAAGAGCTGTCTTATTTAGTCATATTCTTCATTAAAGTACTATATGATTATTTAACTGAAAAAAACTATTAAAGTTTTCTTACATGACTTAACATGAACTTAATTTTAACATTTTCCTACCCATTTCCAAGTGTTGTACGATAGGTAACATTTAATTTTCCAATCCAAGAAGCATCTTGTACTGGTTTACCACGAAACTGACTGACAAAAATTCAAAGATTGTAAATAAATTTAGCTTCTGCCGTCCAGAACAACTCAGAATGTCGACGTTAAGGATTAATAAAATAACTTTTATTATGTGAAGTTTAATTCAAAAACACCATTACAGTTTTTTACTTTACCTTTATATGACCTTTGAAATTATTTTTTTACTGCTTTCCAAATTAATCCCAATTTTTTTTTAAATCAGAAAGATAGAAATATAGAAAACAATATCCTTATTTTTTCATGGCATACTTGTTTTGCTAAAGGTTTTGTTGTTTGGCTTCTAAAACTGGGTTCTAAATGTAATATAAAAAGATGAAATTCCTGGCTGCAAAGTACAGTGACCTGTAATCCAGATCATTGCGTTTTCCATGCAAAACGTGGTTTTTTAGATATTCTGTAATCTATCAGCGACTTTAATACATCTAAGGTGCTATGAGTTAGGTGTTATAATTTCTAGTTAAGTTTGGAATTTCTGGAAATCAAGTCTCACTTGGTATGAATTAACATGAGACTGGAGCCTCAAACATCCTATTCAAATCAAACATTAGGTCAAACTAAGGCACTTTTAAAACGGTCATGCAGCAGAAATTAATGCCTTAATCACAACGTCCCTGAATTTGAATGCTAAGGGGGCTACACTAAAAATCCGTCCTTTTTGTGGACATTGGTTTGAATTTCATTGGGTATGATCCCTTTGCCTGACATATTCTTCTTTTTCGATTTTAATTATTTTGATTTTATCTATATATCGGAGGAAAAAAGAAAGGAAAGAACACAATAGAAAACCATGGTAATCATCTACATTTTGGGAAATTTGTTTCTATTCAATAAGTTATCAAACATTTTATATGGAAGAAACCCCCTAAATTCAGAAAAAAAGAGATAATAAAGTAATACAAAGTATATACATATTTTTTAAAAGTATATATATATATATATATATATGTAACACTAACATTTAAAAAAATGTTGTAAAATATTCTGAAGCAATAAGCTGCAAAAAATTACCCTTAATTTCATATTTCACCTTTTCTATAATGCTTCAGTATTCACATTGAGCACATTTGTCATAAATTTTCAAAATAGCACTAAAATATAGGGGTTCGTGTTATACCAGTCAAGTACTCTAACAGTATCTATAATTTAAACGTGGAAACGAAGAATCTTTGCTACTCTTCGAAGAACTTTTCAGTGGCATTAAGATCAATAAAAAAGCTAAAAAGGGTCAAGAAAATAGAAAGTTTTATTAAAAACAAACAATAAATAGCACTGTTCTTTCTAAAAGACTAATAAGACTAAAATAATGACCAAGAAATGAACCAAGAGTCAACAACTCTTTTTTTTAAAAAAAATGTTTTCCTTGGGAACAAAAAAATATCAGCTATAGTACAACAACAAAGAAAGTGATATGATGGCCTTGACAAACAAAATAAAATCTAGAAACATTCAACTAATCAGCAACGCCAAATCCAAGTATAAAACTGACCTCAGAAGTAGCGGGTACTCAACAGGTTTATCATTCACATCATACAAGCCATTTGACCGCACAAGAAAACAAAACACCATTTGATTTAACCCTCAATTCAACAAAAGCTTCTGAAAAACATGTGAAAATCCATTTCATATCTTAACAAGTATTTCCTCAAGTCTAGCAAACTCCATAAATATTCAGCAGAACACCTTGAAATTAAGCTACATTTGCACATACAAAGTGTTTAAAATCATCAAAAAGCACAACAATAACACTGTCAACCTTGACTCGTCATCAACAAATACAATTTGCAACTGCAGAATCAAAACTCCAGGAAAACAACCATGTTTAATATCATCGACAAGGGCGCAATATCATCGACATAATCTACAGAAATACTAAGAACACCAAACACCGAAAAGCCATACGTACTTAAAGAAAGTCTAAACAACTAATACCCCCAGCACAAATTATCCTTCGATCACTGCAACTACCAACAAGGCACAACTCAATCTATGGGAAAAAATTAAAACAAGGAAAGTACCCAAAATATCTTGGTCTATCCTCAAATATGCTCTACCGTACAATGGCACGAATAAAGAAGGCCTCCTTTGTCTCACCGAAAAAACTGACAATCATCAAATACAATTTCCCAAAGCATCTTTCGCAGCAAAGGATCAGAACTCATATCAAAATGAATACATGAAAACAAATAACTGACCACACAAGACTTGCCCAACATGAAAACAACTTCCTGCTAGCAATTTCAAAACAAAGGATTAGCCAAACAGGGCTTAATTATTCTCTAGGAAGGTTAACTTAATACCATCATCGTAACAAACCTTCATATGTACATTTAATGAGACAATTATTACCTGTGCAAAAGCTTGTTAAGCACTTCTGGCATCATTGCATTCTGATAGTAATATCGCAATTATTACCTGCAATAAATAACTGTTATTTTTCGTGTTTTACTTTCTGTGTAATACTATCGAATGTATTACAAAAAAAAAGGTACCAGTATTGTACTGTTAAATATGATACAGCCTATGCTTATTGTGTTATGGTATCGAATGTAGTAAAGGAATTAGAGTAGAGTGTTCTTCCTCCAATTTTTGTCTTCCTTTTTCTTTTTTTTCTTCTATTTTAAGCTCAAAAATATTCTTTTCTATCCTTCTCTCCCTTCCCAGTTTATGCTCAGCACAACCCTATTGCCTTCCTTTCACATAATCCAATAGCTCATTTCTCTTTCTTATCTTATCCAAAGCTTCTACAATCATCCTCTTTTCTGTCCAGGATATCCTTTTTTATCTTTTTCTGGAACCTCACTTCCTGTGTCTAAAGTGAACATAAACAACTATTAAATGGGATTATTACTAAAACGTTTGAGAACAAATACCAACTGATAGCCGTTTAAAAACTAAAGCCTGTAACTTAGTCTAGGGATAAAGAAATCATTAACTGAACATATGAATTCTAGAGTTCTTACATTTGCCTAGAAATACCTAGGTTTACAGATGATATAGTGAAAGGATGACCTGATTTTTTGATGAGTTCATGGGGAAGAGTGTGATTTGACTATTTGTTAAAAGAAAGGAACACATCAGAAGTTTTATGATAAAATTATTTTTAGTTAACTAACCACACTTTTAAACATTGATTTTCTGATAACATACCTGAAGATATCCTTAGCTTTTCCATAGGAAATGGGCATCATTATCATACCACTGAAAAGCTTGTCATAGTTGTCAGTCTGTGTGCGGTAGTATGAATCTTTATGGAAAAAACATAATTATTTGTACTGTTTTATGCTCAATTCTTCCAAATATAAATTTTACAATTGCATGTTAAAAATCACTGAGCAAAGAGGTGTCAAAATATAACAAAAGAGGCATTTGTTTTATTGCTTGCAATACATTGCTTCTTTAGGCCTAACATTAACATATGCTAGAAATGATAGTAACACAACCTTTTGGTAGTAACGTAATTACACTCAGGTTTAAGTCAATGCTACATTTTGGTAAGTTTTAAAATAAACCTCCTTTTTCACCAAATAACTGAGTGTTTTATTAAAACATTAGAAATGTTAATTTTTAATATACTTTTACGTTAAATAAATTATTTTTGCATTCATGTAACACATTGTTTGAAGTGTTGATGTAGCTCTCTTATTTCTCAATTATCTTTTTATTTCTGATGGGTCATTTATTGAACCACATTAACTACTAGGTCTATGGAATCAACATGAATTTGACTAAAATTCTGTTCAAAAATAAATTTGCTACGTTTTTTACCTACAGAAGGATAACCTGGTGACAGAGGATCCCCTCTGTATCGATTTATATTCCCAAACTGCACTCCATCTTCAGGAAGATACCAGCTGTTTGGGTAAGAAATACCATGTGGATTCACTTCTTCCGGATCAGAAAAAATTATTAAACCAATAACCCCTTGTTTAATTGCTGCAACAACCTATAGAAAAACAAAAAGAGACCAATCAGTTTGATGGTCTGTGAGTATAGTTGATTGTAAATCTCAATAATTTTATATGCATTTTTGTCAACTGCAATACAATGATGATCTATAATGCATGTATGTTACTTCTGTTTTTCTTATTTATTTTCACTAAACCTCATGTGATGCCTACATTGTAAACATCAGAAAGTATTAAATCTAGTAATTCTAGTATAGTTTTTGAGATGTAAATAATAGAAAAAAGTATTTGGCACTGAAGCATCGTATACACTTAGTAACAAAGCTGAAAACTCACGTTTGCTCCAAAGGCTAATGTCACAAGGAATTTTGAAACAAAATCTTCTTCATTAATTTTTTCTTCCTTGCACAGGTTTATTTGTGTATTTTATTAACCAAGACAATTATATTCCAGAAACATATTTAATAAGAACTGTATATATTTTACAATGATCATGTATTACTTTAGAATATGTTTTCCAACCCTTTATGTCAATCAGCTACTCATTGCTGTGTAACCTGGATATAGGTATGTTGACTGATAAACAAATGAAATGAAAAAAGTTGAAAAATAGATGCAAAGATTCCAGATTTTGACAACATTACATGTAGCGAGACTGCGTGAAGATAACGTCCAAGTCTGTCTTTAGCTCTGTCACAAGATATTCCTTATTTATTGTTTGCTCCTGTAACATTAAGTGACCTAAAACAATGATTTTTCTGATTTATCAACATTCAGACAGTCATTTCTAGTGACTTGTGGTTACACAATTAAATGATAAATAAACACTTGTTTTGAATTCCCCGTTTCTTCAATATGTTATGCATTGCATCTTGTAACATCTGTGTTAATTTCCTTTCCCTTAATACAAATGTATAGTCATTTTATGTCACCATTACTAATTCGAATCTGAAATAAATATAACAAGCGTGAGTCACATTCAGTCAAGGCTAGGGCTTTAGCCAGTCATATTATGAATAGCATTCAAAACTCATTTTTTCCAATTTACTGGAATATCAAGAAAGTTTAGAAACTCTTTTCCGACCCTGATTTGATAGGCAATCATCAGCAATTTGCCACATCGATTCGAAACGACTTGGAATAACTATACAACCAGAAAGCTAGTAATGGGTAACTACACACATAGAAGGTGAACTCATACAATAAAACCAGATTACCGAAATACATGCTAACCGAAATCAATCATACTTGAACACATCTTGATTTCACAAAGTACAAGGTATCTCGAGGCAAAGTCTTCTTTTGGCTATAATTTTTTCCGGAAGGCTTGTGACCCTCCATTTATGTTGGGTGCGAAAACGATAGCGAGGATTATTTTTCTGCTTTCTATTACTACTAGTAGTATTAGTTTTCTTAAGTAGCTATGATAAGATGTTTTCCTTTATGAATTTTATGAAATATGTATGATAGTTTAGATCAAATGTGATTCTTTCTTTGACCTCTGGAATGTCAATCATTGTGGCTGCAGTAGTAACAATGAAAATATATCGTTTTAGGTTAGAATGTACAATATTTTAAGCCTATAACTGACCAGATAATTAACATAAAACATATTTAAAAGTTGCAATTAAAATAATGTATATTTTGTCCAAGAATTTTTTTGGTACTTTTTTACACTAAGATGCAAGAAGGAGAAAATAATAACTACACTAAAGATTGTTTCTTAATTAATTTAACTGGGGTATGAGGCCAGCTAAATACATTGTACTTTTCTACCTTTGATCAATAGAATAAAAGAAGATATAAAAAAATCTGTTTATTGATCTGAGCTTTAACGGAAGTGCAAAGCAGTATAACAAGGTTATGGTTCAAAAGTTGTATCATCTCTACAAAGATTGACGAATGCAGTGAAAATTTGGAGATTAAACAGTTTAGATTATTGGGGAGATCAAGTTCTTCTTTTGACTAAGAATCATTGGAGGTTTTATTTTCAAACGATTATTACCTTTTCTTTGCCGATCAAAACATTTGTATTTGGTTTATTAATTGACTTGCAAAAACAGTAACACAAAATACCAGACTCTCTTGGATCCTACCTTTGTTTTGTGCACACTTAAAATAACGTTTGGATTGTGTTTTATCATTCATTTTAGGTTCCGTGCACTGCACGATAAAGAATACTTACCGCCCCCCCTCCATAAAAAACCCCATAATATAGAGTACCCAAATGTCTTCATAAACCAAACAAAAAGATGATTAATAACATGTTGTTGGGTTTTAATCTTCATTGAGATATATCATTAAAATTGTTAATACAGGTAGAAATTACCTTTTGACCTCTTGAAATGGCCCCATAACGCACCAGAGCAATAGATCCGTTGACCTTTACTCCATGTGATTTCAAATGCCTGTAATCATCGCCTTTACCATGGTTAGCATAAATAAGCCTACCCTATTAAAATAGGGTAAAAGTAAAATAATAAGAAAAAAAGAAAAATATCAACTTTATAAAATGTTATTTGTATCAAAGCCAAAAGATTTTTTTTCAAAAAAAGGTATATTTATACATAACATTATTGTGCATTTTTAGTTGCAATTGAAATTAGTACAACAGAAAAATTTTCAATGGATATTTCTTAAAGAAAAATATCCAAATATCGCTCTGGTAGGTTAGAGGAAGGGTTCAATTCTTGGCATTAGTAGCATAAATCAATTTATTCAAACTACGAACATATTAGAAATTACTAGTAAAAAATGAGCAGTGTTAGTATCATCTCTCTACTATGAATAGCAGCATAGCGCCATTTTGAAGGTCAGATCAAAAAATTCAAAACAGAAACAGCTATTTTTCGTTGTAATTAGCTTGCGTAAAGCATTTTATCTAGTCACAAAAGTGCATTACCAGATGAAAATAGACTAGACGTGAGAAAAAGGTATACTTAAACCCCTGTATTATACTGAGAGGTTTTGTCTGTCAAATTACATCCCTTTATTTAGTATCTATCAGGGTCCCAATTTTTAATTGCTGAATTAAGACTTACTGTCAGGTCAGGCCAGTTCTTGTCCTGCTATCGGTAACATGTAATCCAGTACAATCTGTTGCATGGTCGAGTGGTGGGCGACTAAGCCGGCTCCCCCACCAGTTTCCAAATCTGGTGAGGAGGGTGGCTAGCAACCCAGTAGGAATAAAAACAAGACCTATCAAAGGGCGGATGAACTCTTCAGAGTCAACGACCAGCTAGCTGGAGATGGTGTCTCAATAAAAGTATCCTGCAGAAAGAACTTTGGGCCTCTGCTTCGGATTTTTTTCTTGCCAAATAATGCATACAACAACGGCGTAAAGGGGAGTATGGATCAAGCATCCACTGTCTCGCTCGGTAAGTGTTTGCTGAACAAGCAGGGCAGCCCAGACCGTCATCATGCTACTGTGTGTTACCGCATAGCTACATGGAATGTCAGGACACTACACCAAGCAGAGAAGTTGGAAAATGTTGCTAGAGAAATGGTGAGAGTAAAGATTGACAAACTAGGATTAAGTATAGTTAGATAGTTAGAATCAGGAAAAATCAAATTGAAGAACAACACCATATTTTTACACTCAGGACCAGATAAAGAACACACCCATGGTGCTGGAATCCTACTAGAACCAAACATAGCAGATGGTCTACCTGGCTGCTGAGCTGTTTTCGATCGAATAATTGTGGTTAATTGAAGGAAGCCTATTTAACACCACCATCATTCAACTATATGCACCAACATTCAACAGCAATGAGAATGACATTGAAAACTTTTATGCAGACCTGGGTAAAGCCATGGCACAATGCAAATCTCAAGAGATTGTGTTTGTCATGGGTAACCTAAATGCTAAAGTTGGTGAATGTAGTCAACCAAATGTTGTAGGACCACATGGACTGAGCAAACGGAATGATAGTGGAGATACCTGGGCTCAGTGGTGTGAAGGAAATAACCAGGTGATCACTAATACATATTTTCAACATCATCTCAGACGTCAATAAGAGATTCAGAAATGCTGTCAAACAAGTAAAGTGCTATCCAGGTGCAGATTACAACAGTGACCATGCTCTGTTAGTTGTTTCTGTCAAGCTGAAATTGAAGGAACTGAAAAGACCAAAGAAGGTGATACAGCGTGACCTAGACCAACTGAAATCCAATGATGTAAAAATGGCTTTTCAACAAAAGGTTATCTTCACATGAAAAATGGTAAGGACAACAACAGAGCAGTAGATGACTATGAACAAATTTGTTTGGCAATTAGTAAAGCTACTGAAGAAATCATGCCTCCTCTAACACAAAGGAAGAAGCAGGAATGGATGACGGACGAGATTTCAGAACTGATGGAAAAGCGTAGAACAGTAAAGAGACGGTCAGATTAAACAGGGAGGTTCGTATAAAATGTCGGCAAGGAAAGGAGTGTATGTATATGAAACAGTACGAATAGCTAGAACGAATGGAGAAGACCAACCCACAGAAGTTGAATGAGTTGGTGCAACGGGTAATCTCAAATAAAAAGAGTGTTACACCCAGCTGCATTGAAGCAAAGGATAGAAGTATTTTAGTTAATCAAGAGGAAATGTCACATTGATGGAAAGAGTACATAGAAGAGTTGTTTGCTGATAATAGAGGAGAAATAAATATTTCCCAGGAGGCAACCCGATTTTGAAAGTGGAAAAAGAAAAAGTTGTAAAGAACAGGAAAAGAGGTAAAGCTGGGGGTGCGGATGGGATCGTGGCAGAAACAGTCTTGGCACTAGAAGAGTTTGGAATTGAACAAATAACAAGATTAGCAAATATAATCTATGAGGAAGGTCATTTTCCAGAGATGATGTGCAGATCTATCTTTATTACTCTGCCCAAAAAAACGGAGGCTACGAAATGTGAGTTTTTCAGAACAATCAGTTTAATGAGCCAACTAACAAAGCTGATTCTTAGGGTTTTTCTAGGTAGGCTGTGGGGCCGAAGAGTTGGAGGGGTAGCAGAAGAAAATTCTGGTTTCACAGCTGATAAGGGCACATGAAATGCCATTTTTGTACTGAAAATATTACCAGAGAAAGCAGTTAGTATGCAAAAAAAGTACATGTTGTGTTCATTGACTATGTGAAAGCCTTTGATCGAGTTAGACATGAGCTTTTGTTTTAACTCCTGGAAGCATTGGATATTATGTTGAAGGTATTATGGACAGACAGGATAACCAATGTGGATGTTCTGCGTAAGACAGGGACTAATAGATGTATATTGCATACGATCGTGAACAGGCAGTTTTGGTTTGTAGGGCATGTGATGAGGAAGGAGAGGCTTGAAGAGGTTGTGCTGGCTGGCCGTGTAGAAGGGGAAAAATCAAGGGGAGGACAAAGAACTAAGTTCTGGGCATGGTTAGAAAGTGCAGCTGGTTGGAAACCCACCGTGCTCACTCAAGGTCTAAAGAACCGCCAAGAGAAGGCTGTTATGGCTGCCACCTACGCCAGAATTCTGGCACGGCACCCAGATTGATTAATTGAGATTAAGACTAGCTGACAAATCACCCGAGGAAAAAATCTTATTGGAATATTATTTTTCCAAGTTATGCCTCCTTTGTTAACTGGAAATTTAAAAGGCTGTAAAAGAGCAGGAAAATTTCTCTTCAACGAAAATGAAATCCAACTGATCAAAACAACTAAATATTTGTGCATCAAGAAAATTGATCAACTGATGTCACTGAAAACAAAATTTAAAGGCCTTGGGTATATTTGATCAAGCATCGTTGCTAAGTTTACAAACAAGTATAGAAGAGATGCATGTGTTATGGTATAGCTGAAAAAAACCAAATTGTATAGTTTTCTGCAACAGAGTACAGTTGCAAATCAACAGAACTTTCACTTAACTTTTGCAATATATACTGTACTATTTCATCTGTTGACCTTTCCACCGATCAAGAAAATGGATAAGAATATTATCAGGGGAAAATGTGGATTTAACACAAGATAAGAATTGTTTTTTGCTCTTTCAATGTGAGAGGAAAAAACAAATTTCCAAATGACTGCTAAACAGGTTATTAGGGTCAAAAAACTCTCGAAAGATGTTGTAGAATCCCTGCAAAAGTGGCTGTAACACAGGAAGAGAAGATATTTGTATCCCGAAGGAATGATAATTATAATTGATGGTTTCCAAACCCAGACAACTTAAGAAAAGGTTGAATAGCTGTTTTATCATGGTATACAGCCTTCCTTATAAAATTGTTTAAAAAAGCAGTCTTGTATTTTGTCAAGAAACATCAACTAGAACTAAATCAACAACTTCATAGTACAAAAGGAGAGATTTCAAACCTGATATTTAATTACCTGTGCGAAATGTACCCTATTAATCAATAAAATTTCTATTTTATGTTTATAACTGACAATTGTACCTCTGATGTTCCTCCTTTTGAAAATGCAATATAGGGAGGCAATTCAGGGTTAGTTATATGGGATTCCTTTGGTGAATTTTTAAAAGTTGATTGAAAAGAAAGCAGTACACGATTATTTTCATCAGTAATTAACAGGGTGGAAGCAAGTGATGCATATGACATTAATGCTTTGTAGTTTTTTGTCACAACTTTGTCCCAACCATTTATTTTAAGCTGTTTACGAATATACTTTGCTTGCTCCAGAGTTTGATTGGATCCTGGAAAGTGTGGCTTGGATGCAAACTTCCTGTTTTGAAGAAAACAAAATACCAAGTGTTTTGTTGTATCATTCTAGATATAATTATACATTATATATTTAACAATAATTTAATTACTACCTTTTGAAAATTTAAAACAACTTAATCAGCCTGGTGTGAAAAATAATTTTTGGTGTGTGAAGAATCCACGACAAGATAAACAAGTTTGACAGTATCAAAGTTTATTGAAGTCGGTATAGAGAACTTTAGCAAAAATTGTCTCTAAAGATATAGTATTTACATATGTTCCATAACCTGCTTTTCCACTTTATTGAATTTTTCAAGATGTCTTAACCCTTTGCTAATTGATAATAATCATTTCTTTCCTTAGATTTCTTGCATTTAATTTCTTCATCAGTTATATATATTTACTCATTGAAACCTTTATTTCAGCAAGATCAGCTATCTAAGGAAACAGATTAGGATTTCAACAAAAGTCATTAAACCCATCCGACTGATGGTGTATCTAAAAAAACGAAAAAAATGAATAGGTTTCTCGGCTCTTCTTACTCGTTGCTGTTAAGAATTAACTAGACCTGATGAAATAGGTTAACACCTAGACAGACAAAGTGCAATTCTCATGGTTCTGGACTCAATTGCACCTCTCTCTCTCTCTCTCTCTCTCTCTCTCTCTCTCTCTCTCTCTCTCCCTTTCTCTCTCTCTCTCTCTCTGTGTATTTGCCTCTGCCAGATCAAGATTAACCTGTATTTTTGTCAGTAATTAGTTCAATCTTTCCCCCACTGTAATACTTTATTTAAAGACTTCCTTAAAAATGTGCCTTTGGTTTGATGGTATATTAAAGGCCACCTAACCATATTTATTTGAGCAATATTGTTTTGTTATCACATTTCAAATTCAACGATCAAGGGGCGAATATTTTAAGCACCTGGCACTTTTTGGGGTTTCTAGGTTCAATTCAAATGATGAATTGTAGATGTTTTTTTATTTTTGTTTGCAGTAAAAAGGAAAAACTATTTAAACTAAAGTGCGCAAATTTGAGTTATATCTGGAATACCGATTATATCACTTAACTTTACACTTTTTGTGTAATAACAAAAATATCACAGTTCAGAAAGCACTGAAATCCACTCCTATAGCACGAAAGCTGGATGGAAAGTGTGCCTACATTCGTGCAAACCTAATGTCATTGTCTAGCAAAATGGGTACCTATTAAAGGACAGCCAATAAACTAGGAATAGTTGAGGAAGCATTGACGTTTACGTAACAAAATAAGAACTTCGTCCATAAGAAATGTACTTTCATCTTAGTTTGAAATGAAAAAGATAAAGAGGTTTCAATAAAAGTTTATACTGTAATTAACCTGGCAGATCACAAATTTGTTGTCGTCTCGGGTCCACTTTTGTCGATTCCGTTCAGGTCTGGTTTTACAGATGCTTAACCGATTGGAAAGTGTTTCCCCCAATTTGAAAGGTTTCTATCAATTTTTGACAAATTTCCCTCCATAATTTGATAAATCCAATCCAAATAATCTCACCATTTTTCGCTAAAATCTCTCTCATTTTTAAACGCCTTAAGCTTCAAGTTTATGCTTCATTTTTGTTCTCAGGTCTGACCACAGCCAGACTATAATACCAACTGCACTAAGTTTTAGCCACTTCACTATCAACTGGTTTCAAAATAAACACAAAACAATAACATCTGAAGAGAGTGGTATTTTGCTGACTAGGCACATTTTTGCGTTACTCGTCCACCAGTGTAGACAGCGATGTATTCTTGCAGTGTTTTACTACTTTTTAACGTCCACAATGGCTTCCAGAGGCCAAATTAAGCCGGTCACTTTCAACGGAAAGACATCTGAACCTTTCACCTCTCTACAAGAGCAAAAAGAGAAAATGCAGAGGTCCTGGAAGGATCTGGATGCAAGTAAAATCCATGGAAAAGGGCGTTCTCCCAAAAGATTTCCTTCTTCAAGAGGAAATTGATAAAGTATTGATAAAGTCATTTTTCTTCTTAAATGATAATATGACGTTTTTTGCCTAGATACGTCTACCAGAATATCGAGGCACATTTTCTTAAAATACGTCCGTTTTTGTATTGGGTTAAATCTAATTGCAAGGAATATTATATTTACGCGCTTATTTTAAAAAGTCTAAAAATAAATTGTCTTTAAGCCACCTTAAACCATTATACATAAAAATAATAAAATATCTTACTTTATTAAATACTGTATGGTCTCTTTTTTAACTTTATTCGTTGCCATAGCATGATAACGAAGCACTTGTGTCTGTTCCCTTTCTAGGTCCTGAGAATCATATAGGTCTCTTGCCTTTTTAGACTGACCAGTGAAAAGCTGATAATTGTGCAGTCTCCATGAAAGAAGAACTGGTAAGGAAATAACAAGTCCGAGGCAAATAAATATAAATATGCCCTGAGTAATATGGATTGCTCTTCTTTTCTTTTTTTCATCGTTTTCCTTTCCTTTCTCTTTAAGCATTCTGTCTTCACTCGTCTAGAAGCCAAACAAGTTAAAAAAATATTTGCAAAGGAAGTAGTAAGAGATTTTTTTAGGTCCGCGACACTTGGAAACCAAGAGACAATGTCGGCGCATTTTTCTAGATTTAAAAACATAGCAAAAACATGTTTACAAACTCTTTATTTTCAAGGTCAAAATTGTAGCATAAGAACCAACTTAAAACAGCCATCATTTTTGCTCTTACGCCTTACTGGAGAAGCCAATAGTTAACGAGGAAGGAGTTGTCATTTTTCCAGCATTCTTTTACTTTGATCCTGCAAAGTCGTTATTTTACACACTTATGTGTATTTATTAAAACATTATATATCTACTGAAAAATATGACTATGGGGGCATCCCAATTTTAGCTCGACATTACTTTGCAAGTTACAATTGTTTTCTTTTGAAAAATTCAATTCCCTGTCTCTTTCTAATGAAAAATCGGAGAGACAGTTGTAATGTTTCCTGCAGCTTTTTTGAAATGAAAGGAGAAATTTACCTAAAATAGGGGTCGCCGTCTATAGATATTTGACCTTATGAGCATACTTGACAATTGTTTATAGTTAAAGCAGAAAAGATTGTTTCTGCTCATAAAATCTTAATTCTACCTGCTTAACATGCATTTTTTACCGCTTATTTTACCAAAGTTAAAAATGGCTTTGAAAACACTTGTTTCTGTCAAAGAAGATTGTACATGTTAAATGATAGATGTACAAATATGCAAAGTACTTTTTTCGGAATTTTCTCTACAAATATTAGCAGTATCTTTTTCTTTGATAAAGCCTTTTCTTGGCCTGTGCCTTGGAGCTTTTTTTTCATTGGTCGGTATAACCTTTAACACAGTAATTAAGGAGCATATTTATACATGAGGACGTTTCTCAAGAACTTCCACAAATCACTGTCTTTGATTTTCTTCAAACAATTAGAAAAACTGTGAGCACTTGATATACCTATACTGGATTTAAACTGATTTGATTCATTTATTTACCCACCGGGGACCTTTTCCTGAATATTAAGAAACGAGTGTTAAGATATGAATGTTAAGAAATGTATGTTAAAAAATGTATGTTAAGAAATGTATGTTAAGAAATTTTTAAAAATTTTTCATTTAATAAAAAATGCGAAGAACTATTTATATTGTCTGGCCAACCTGGAGAATTTCTTCACATAACCACACAGTAACACATGTACAAGAATACAATTATCATAGAGTAGAACATAGGTCTTCCCTCTGTTTTGGTTAGAAAAAACTAAGATTTTACCTCTCCCTAAATGAAAAGCTTTTCTTTGTTATGTAGGATTTAAATACAACTTGTGCTACAAATACCTTTTTACTTTCCTCGCATTACAATAAATATGCCCCTACAACGACTTTTCTTTTGAGATTACTGACTTTCGTGAGTAAGCGCTGAAAAGCCTGAAACTGCTCAACACGAAAGCCAAAAACTAGTAAGATTGACATATTGGACAAATAATAATAAAAATAAAACAAACAAAAGTTCAGACACAAAAAATAGTGGTAGATAGGCAGGCGAAGTCAATTGCTTTCGTGTTTAATGCCATTTGGGTATGTTGTATCTAATCGAACAATCCACTTGTCCACGCTGTTAAGTTATTTTGTCTCTTTCAGTGGCAAATTGTTTCGTTGAAAAATATAGATCTCTTTCCAAATCACAAACGTTGCCAAGAGATTCCCTATTTTGCGACATTTTCTTTCTACCGGAAATTGTTTTGTTATAGCCAATAATCCTAGCAACTCTCAAAATGTCCATCATTTCTCAATACGTCTGTATTAGGTAATGTTTTACCTATTTTGCACTTATACTTTTTTACTGTTTGATAATATGTACTTTACAAGTTGTACATTGGACGGCTTTTAAACAAAATGAAACCTTTTTAATAAATGAGTTGCTTATCTTTAGTATATATGTATATATATATGGACAAAATTCTAATATGTACATATATTTGTATATATACAAATATATTTTCCGTGAGAGAGGGCACAGAAGAACACGTTTAAGGAGCTTTGTATGCAGCTTCCGTATCACAACGTTTGTAGCATAAGAGCAAGTTTAATAAGTTACTACAAAAAACGACCACATGAAAAAAATGTATGAGTTTCCAACTGACTATCCGCACTCACTTCCCCCATTACCTAGTGTCTTGAATGCATCTTCTAAAATTGAGAAAACTTTTGACTATGTTTGGATCATTGATCTTCGCTCTGTTACCTAAACAAAAACTAGGAATAAGCTAGCCTATTTTGTACAATGCTTTTTTATAACAGCCAACTATGTACATGTTACATGATCTCATGGACACAATCTGTGAAGAAGAGACCACTAATTTTTCTGTAAATCTTGACATTGAGGGTAAATTTGTTGACTTTCTAATAGATTTATATTTCATTTGACGATAAAACATTTTAAAAAATTGTTTAAAAGAAAAAAATAATGCAATCAAGAAAAGGAGGGCTATCTTTACAGTATATTTGTGTACGCAAAGCTCACCTTTACTTAATTTCTGCCCTTTTCCTAAACCAGAACGTTTAGTCTACCGCCAAGTGATGCGAACCATCTTTGTTTTGACCACGAAATTATGTTGTCAAATTGCAGGCAGTAAATTACTCAAGAAATGATATTGAAAAGTTCAGTTGAAAAAGAGGTCAACACCAGCTGATTTGACAGCAGGGTGCCTCCAGGTTGATGTTTTGTATCCACTTCAACAGAAGGCTGTATTAACATTTCTCATATTGAGTTATATTCGTATATACTCATCCCCTTTTTTAAACCAGTGGCAAATCAATAGTGGTGCGAATGTTGCTCAAGCAACAGATACACTGGTTACGCAAAGAAGACAAGGCGAGGATGGCCGCCTTTAAATAAGCTTTGTCCTAGTGTTGGGTAGCAGCGGCACTAGTACCTGTAGTTGGCAGAAGAACCAAACCAATGGTCAACGGTGGCTACAGGATAATGGGAAGCAGGTCAGTAACCCTGATTTTGGCTCGTGTACTGCGTTCCAGAAAGAGTTGGGGGCCTTACTGCAGTAATCTTCTCCTAGTCAATCACAATTGTAACAAACTAAAAAGACATTTAACTCAACAACTTTAACAGGAGCATGGTTAAACTACCAATTTCTGCGCTCGGTAATGATGCTTCGAGTACACAGGGAGGTCAGGACTGTCGTCATGCTACTGTGTACAATTTAAGAAAAAATATAAAAGTTAGCACATGGGATGTAAGATCCCTCTATCAAAAAGGAAAGCTGAATAATGCAAAATTGGAAATGGCACAATTGAATATTGACACCTTCGGCATGTGTGAGATAAGATGGACTGGAACAGGATGTTTCAAAACGGATGATTCCATGATGTTCTACTCAGGTAGCATTTCTCATGAAAGATGTGTTGTTATTCTTTTAAATAAACAAGCACAAACTCAGTGATAGGGTTTTGGCCAACTTCAGACAGTTATGATTATGAAATTAAAAGCAAAACCATTTAATATCAATTTAATTCAGGTATATGCACTAACTGGCAGCAGCCTTGAAGAAGTATTAGAAGACTTCTACAACAAGATCAGAACACTGTGATTTACGCACATGATGTTAAAAACATAATAGAATATACTCACTAAAATATATGTTTTTAGTGCTTTTATTCTTGACCTTCAAGTTATTACTTTGAAAAAAGGGTGCAGTTGTTGAAAAGGAAATCTGCCAAAGAGGGTGCTCTTAATTGAGGGAGTGCGCTTATTAACTTTTTTGGGTTCCAAAGGGTGCGCTTATTCGAGTAAGGTGTGATAAATTGAATAATTACCGTATTCTAGGATTTTTATTTGCAGTAAAAAGGAAAAACTATTTAACCTGAAGTGTGCACATTTGAATTATATCTAGAATACCGATTATATCACTTAACTTTACACTTTCTGTGTAACAACAAAAACATCAGAGTTTAGAAAGCATTGGAACTCACTCCCATTGTGGAAAAGCTGGATGCAACCTGTACCTACATTCTTGCACACCTACATTGTTATTGTCTAGCAAAATGGATACCTTGATTTCTGAACGAAATATTGGTTTAACTTTTCCAGCTAGGTCCCCTGAGTGACCTTAGAGATCAAACGCTATTTCAATGGAACATTCTTTGTGAAAAATTACCCCTTTGATATCACAATAAATTCCAAGAAGTACATCACACAGAGATACATACATACAAACACAAATTTACAGATACACACAGCCTGTTCAGCAAATGCTGGTATTTCCTTGTTTTGTTAATATAATATTTAGTTTAGATGAGAATCTTAATGGCATGTTTCTTCAGACATTGAATCGCATGGCATGTTATAATTTGTAGTTAATGTATTAATACCATACTGCAGCTATTTTAGCAGACCAGAAAAAGGTGTTTGTCCATAAAACGAGTAAACCGCCCATACATTACCTACTTTTGTCAATAGGTAATAATATGTATTCACGTTAAAATTATTTTGTAATATAAAAAAGTACAGCCAATAAAAAAAGAAAAGTTGTGGTCACTTTGACCTTTACGTGACAAAATAAGTACTTTGTCCTTAAGAAATATTTTTCATTTTGGAAATAAAAAGGATAAAGTTTCATTAAAAGTTTATACTGTAATTAACCTGGCAGATCACAAAATCGGTAAATGTCAGATTTGGTGTCGTCTAGGGTCTACTTTTGTCGGTTCCTTTCGGGTCTCATTTTACAGATTCTTAACCTATTGGAAAATGTTTCCCCTAATTTGAAAGGTTTCTATCAATTTTTGACAAATTTCCCTCCATAATTTGATAAATCCAATCCAAATAATCTCACCATTTTTCGCTAAAATCTCTCTCATTTTTAAACGCCTTAAGCTTCAAGTTTATGCTTCATTTTTGTTCTCAGGTCTGACCACAGCCAGACTATAATACCAACTGCACTAAGTTTTAGCCACTTCACTATCAACTGGTTTCAAAATAAACACAAAACAATAACATCTGAAGAGAGTGGTATTTTGCTGACTAGGCATACTTTTGCGTTACTCCTCCACTAGTGTAGACNTTATGAAATTAAAAGCAAAACCATTTAATATCAATTTAATTCAGGTATATGCACTAACTGGCAGCAGCCTTGAAGAAGTATTAGAAGACTTCTACAACAAGATCAGAACACTGTGATTTACGCACATGATGTTAAAAACATAATAGAATATACTCACTAAAATATATGTTTTTAGTGCTTTTATTCTTGACCTTCAAGTTATTACTTTGAAAAAAGGGTGCAGTTGTTGAAAAGGAAATCTGCCAAAGAGGGTGCTCTTAATTGAGGGAGTGCGCTTATTAACTTTTTTGGGTTCCAAAGGGTGCGCTTATTCGAGTAAGGTGTGATAAATTGAATAATTACCGTATTCTAGGATTTTTATTTGCAGTAAAAAGGAAAAACTATTTAACCTGAAGTGTGCACATTTGAATTATATCTAGAATACCGATTATATCACTTAACTTTACACTTTCTGTGTAACAACAAAAACATCAGAGTTTAGAAAGCATTGGAACTCACTCCCATTGTGGAAAAGCTGGATGCAACCTGTACCTACATTCTTGCACACCTACATTGTTATTGTCTAGCAAAATGGATACCTTGATTTCTGAACGAAATATTGGTTTAACTTTTCCAGCTAGGTCCCCTGAGTGACCTTAGAGATCAAACGCTATTTCAATGGAACATTCTTTGTGAAAAATTACCCCTTTGATATCACAATAAATTCCAAGAAGTACATCACACAGAGATACATACATACAAACACAAATTTACAGATACACACAGCCTGTTCAGCAAATGCTGGTATTTCCTTGTTTTGTTAATATAATATTTAGTTTAGATGAGAATCTTAATGGCATGTTTCTTCAGACATTGAATCGCATGGCATGTTATAATTTGTAGTTAATGTATTAATACCATACTGCAGCTATTTTAGCAGACCAGAAAAAGGTGTTTGTCCATAAAACGAGTAAACCGCCCATACATTACCTACTTTTGTCAATAGGTAATAATATGTATTCACGTTAAAATTATTTTGTAATATAAAAAAGTACAGCCAATAAAAAAAGAAAAGTTGTGGTCACTTTGACCTTTACGTGACAAAATAAGTACTTTGTCCTTAAGAAATATTTTTCATTTTGGAAATAAAAAGGATAAAGTTTCATTAAAAGTTTATACTGTAATTAACCTGGCAGATCACAAAATCGGTAAATGTCAGATTTGGTGTCGTCTAGGGTCTACTTTTGTCGGTTCCTTTCGGGTCTCATTTTACAGATTCTTAACCTATTGGAAAATGTTTCCCCTAATTTGAAAGGTTTCTATCAATTTTTGACAAATTTCCCTCCATAATTTGATAAATCCAATCCAAATAATCTCACCATTTTTCGCTAAAATCTCTCTCATTTTTAAACGCCTTAAGCTTCAAGTTTATGCTTCATTTTTGTTCTCAGGTCTGACCACAGCCAGACTATAATACCAACTGCACTAAGTTTTAGCCACTTCACTATCAACTGGTTTCAAAATAAACACAAAACAATAACATCTGAAGAGAGTGGTATTTTGCTGACTAGGCATACTTTTGCGTTACTCCTCCACTAGTGTAGACAGCGATGTATTCTTGCAGTGTTCTACTACTTTTTAACGTCCACAATGGCTTCCAGAGGCCAAATTAAGCCGGTCACTTTCAACGGAAAGACATCTGAACCTTTCACCTCTCTACAAGAGCAAAAAGAGGAAATGCAGAGGTCCTGGAAGGATCTGGATGCAAGTAAAATCCATGGAAAAGGGCGTCCTCTCAAAGGATTTCCTTCTTCGAGAGGAAATATTGATATATCCATTTTTCTTCTTAAATGATAATATGACGTTTTTTGCCTAGATACTTCTATGAATACATCAGGGACGCATTCCATATTAGTAGACTGAGAAACAAGTAAAGAGAAGCAGGGATTAAGGGTTTCGGACAGAAGAAAGTCAGATTTGAATGTTCCTGAACGAAGAAAGCGTGGAAGGCCTAGGAGAAAATACATGGATTTGATAGCAGAAGAGCAGTAGGACTACGGAATGAGAATTTAGCAGGCCGTGGGAAACAGAAGATACTGATCCCCTGTGGTGACTCCTAAAGGGATAAGCCAAACGTTAACGAGGAAGGAAATTGTAATTTCGCCAGCATTCTTTTACGTTGACCCTGCAAAGTCGTTATTTTACACACTTATGTGTACTCATTAAAACATTATATAAATACTGAAATATATGACTATGGGGGCTTCCCAATTTTAGCTCGACATTATTTTGCAAGTTACAATTGTTTTCTTTTGAGAAATTCAATTCCCTGTCTCTTTCTAATGAAAAATCGGAGAGACAGTTGTAATGTTTCCTGCAGCTTTTTAGAAATGAAAGGAGAAATTTACCTAAAATAGGGGTCGCCGTCTATAGATATTTGACCTTATGAGCATACTTGACAATTGTTTATAGTTAAAGCAGAAAAGATTGTTTCTGCTCATAAAATCTTAATTCTACCTGCTCAACATGCATTTTTTACCGCTTATTTTACCAAAGTTAAAAATGGCTTTGAAAACACTTGTTTCTGTCAAAGAAGATTGTACATGTTAAATGTTAGATGTACAAATATGCAAAGTACTTTTTTCGGAATTTTCTATACAAATATTAGCAGTATCTTTTTCTTTGATAAAGCCTTTTCTTGGCCTGTGCCTTGGGGCATTTTTTCATTGGTCGGTATAACCTTTAACACAGTAATTAAGGAGCATATTTATACATGAGGACGTTTCTCAAGAACTTCCACAAATCACTGTCTTTGATTTTCTTCAAACAATAAGAAAAATTGTGAGCACTTGATATACCTATACCGGATTTAAACTGGTTTGATTCATTTATTTGCAAATTTATTTATCCACTGGTAACCTTTTGCTGAATGTTTAGAAATATATGTTAAGAAATGTTTAAAAATTTTTCATTTAACAAAAAATGCGAAGAACTATATATATTATCTGGCCACCCTGGAGAATTTTTTCACATAACCAGACAGTAACACATGTACAAGAATACAATTATCATAGAATAGAACATAGGTCTTCCTTCTCTTTTGGTAAGAAAAAACTAAGATTTTACCTCTCCCTAAATAAAAAGCTTTTCTTTATTATGTAGGATTTAAATACAACTTGTGTTACAAATACATTTTTACTTTCCTCACATTACAATAAATAGGTCCCAACAATTTTTTTTTTTTGAGATTACTGACTTCCGTGATCAGGTAGTAGGGTAGTGACAGTGTCAGTATTAAGGAGATCATAAGGCGCCTCCACCTCTACGAGCCTGGAGTAGCACCTTGAGCAAGTGCGAGTAACTCCCCGATATCAGGGTTACAAGTAAGTTGCCGGGAGCAGGGCAATGGATATAAGTGTTAATTGCAACACTTGTTAGATGCTTGTGGAATGATTAACTGTGTTTTGACAAGGGCAAAGAGCAAATACCTAAGCAAGCTAGGTACTGCCGTGGAAGAGGATAGGGAACCTCACCACTAACTTACCCAAGAATAAGTATGGTTAACCAAATAATGAATCAAGACAAAGGCGTTAAGGGAACAATTTCCAATAGAGGGTGTTCCTCGCGCGATTGGTTGTTTTATGCACAACAGGTTGACCCAGATCACCAGTCAATGACTGTTAGCAATAGAGAAATGTTAACGTTAGCACTCTTTTTCAGACAGGAAAATTAGGTAATGTACAGCAAGAGATGAGTCGTTTAAGAATTGATATTTTGGGGCTAAGTGAAATCAGGTGGGAAGGTGGGGGTTAGGATCAACACTGAAAATACAGCTATAATTTACTCATGAGAAGATAGTCATTCAAGAGGTGTAGGTGTTATTTTAAATAAAGTAGTAGCTGCAGCATTGATAGGGTATTGGGCAATATCTGACAGAGTTTCGGTAGTAAAGATAAGAAGACGGCCATTTAACATATGCATTATATAGCTTTATGCACCAACAGCAGCCAGTTCAGAGGAAGATATTTAATATTTCTATGATTAATTAAATAAAGCCAGGACACAATGCAAATCACAAGATATTTTAGTAATTGTGGGCGATTTCAATGCAAGGTAGGTAAGGGAAGTTATGAAGATATTGCAGGATCATATGGATTAGGTGAAAAAAATAAAAGAGGCGGCAAGCTGATCGCGTGGTGTACAGAAAATAATCAAATAATAATGAATACTTGGTTTTAACACCATCCAAGGAGATTGTGGACTTTGGAAAGCCCAGGAGATAATGCAAAGAATCAAACTGACTACGTTACAACAAGTAAGATGCACAGGAATGCTGTCAAACAAGTCAAATGTTTTCCCACGAGCAGACTTTGGCAGCGACCATTTTCTTTCATCTTTCTTGATGAAAATGAAATTGAAAAAGTTGAAAAAGCATAAGGAAACATGGAAATATGATTTAAACTTACTTTTTAGCAGAAAAGAGGTTCAAGAGAGCTAAATTGTAGCAGTAAGAAATAGGTTTGAACTCTTGGAAGAACTAGATGATATAAATGTCTATCGGCAACAACTTAGAGAGATAATAGCAAAACCAGCAACAGAAATAAGTCCTAGAAAAGTACAGAAGTCAAAACAAAAATGGATGACAGCGGAGATTTTGAACCTGATGTATGACAGAAGAATTCCCATACAATGTCAA
Source organism: Morbakka virulenta (assembly GCA_003991215.1). Lineage (NCBI taxonomy): Eukaryota > Metazoa > Cnidaria > Cubozoa > Carybdeida > Carukiidae > Morbakka > Morbakka virulenta. The sequence goes on from RDPX01000001.1 coordinate 14,283,802, forward strand.
GATGCAGTAAAATATAAAGAAAAAGATAAATTAATACAAATAAGTGTACTGAAGCAAAAGAGGAATGGTTTACTGAAAGATACAAAGAGATAGAGGTTCTGTCCAGCAAGATTCCACAGCTTATGCATGAAAAACTTAAAAGTCTGTTAAAGCTTAAGAAATGTAGTTCAAATTGATGTATCAAAGAAAAGGATGGTAGTAAGATTATTGATAGAGAGAAAATACTTACTAAATGTGAGGAGTATATTAGAGAATTATACGATGATGAAGATAGAGGGGTACAATTGGAAAATTGTAAGAACATGAATGGACCACCAATCCTGGAAAGTGAAATCAAATATGTCATGAAAAGAATGAAACGAGGGAAAGCTACTGGAGCAAATGGAATATCTGTTGAGATGATTATTGCACTTGAAGAATTTGGTATCGAACAACTAACAAAGTTTGCAAACAAAGTATATGATGGAGGAACATTGCCAGAGGGTTTATCAAAATCAATTTTCATTGCACTGCCAAATACTGATGGAGCTACGAATGCGAGTTGTATCGCACAATTAGTATAATGAGTCATGTTACAAAAATTTTATTTAGATTTATTTTTCTAAGAGCAAAGAGCAAAGTTAGACAAGAGATTTCAGAGGAACAGTATGGTTTTATGGATGATAGGTGGACTCGAAATGCTATTTTTGTAATGAAATTAATGACTGAAATGGCAATTGAAATGCAGAAAGATTTGTTTTATAGATTATATAAAGGCCTTTGAGAAAGAAAGACACAGAAACTTAATGCTGATGCTGAATGATTTAGATGTTGGTGGAAAGGACGTAAGGTTGATACAAGGTCTGTACTGGCGGCAACAGGCAGCAATAAAGATAGGAAGTGGTTTAAGTAGCTATATAGAGATCAAGCTTGCAGTTAGACAAGAATGTGCACTTCCCTCGGATCTGTTTTTGTTATGTAGTGAAATTGCTATGAGCGAATTAAGAGACATAGAAGGTATTAAAGTAAATGGGATGAACATGAATAATATCAGGTATGAAGATGATACAGCGCTCAATTCAGAAAGTAAACTACAGGATATTGTGGATAAAATTGTGACTGAAAGTGAGAAGTTGGGATTATCAGTGAATGTTAAGAAAACATTTTGCATGGTTATGTCGAAGAAGAAAGTCTCCTAAGTGCCAGTTAATAGTAAATGGGCAAGCGATAAAACAAGTAAAGCAGTATAGTTACTTAGGTTGTATTCTTACAAGCGATGGTAGATGTGACACCGAAATAAAAAGAAGGATCCGAATAGCAAAGAAAGCTTTCAAAGATCTAGCAAATAATTTGACAAACAGAAAGATCAAGTTGGATACAAGAAAAAAAATATTAAAATCTTTTGTATGGTCTTTTATACGGTTGTGAAACATATACAGTAGGCAGGAACATGGAGGAGAAACTAAAATCTTTAGAGATATGGTTTTACAGGCGTATGCTAAGAGTATCATGATTAGATAGGCAAAGCAATGAAATTGTTTTAGACAGGGCTCGAGCACATAGAAGTTTAATCAACGTAATTACAAAGCAACAAATGTTTTCTTTTGTCATATATGTAAAAAAGAAAAGCTTGAAAATTTAGTTAGCACAGAAGAGACTGAGGGAAAGAGAGCTCTTGGCAGACAGCGACAAAGTTATATGACCAGCATGAGAAGACGAATGGTCCAATCTTGGTCAGGAAGTGAAATCATTCAACATACAAAGGACAGAGATATTTGAAGGGCCATGATCGTCAACGTCGATGGACTGGACAGGTAGATAGGTAGACTTCCTTGACTAAACGCTGAAAAGCCTGAAACTGGTCGAAACCGAAAGCCAAAAACTAGTAAGATTGACATATTGGACAAATAATAATAAAAATAAAACAAACAAAAGTTCAGACACAAAAAATAGTGGTAGATAGGCAGGCGAAGTCAATTGCTTTCGTGTTTAATGCCATTTGGGTATGTTGTATCTAATCGGACAATCCACTTGTCCACGCTGTTAAGTTATTTTGTCTCTTTCAGTGGCAAATTGTTTCGTTGAAAAATATAGATCTCTTTCCAAATCACAAACGTTGTCAAGAGGTTCCCTATTTTGCGACATTTTCTTTCTACCGGAAA
>RDPX01000001.1:14290481-14310895 GCA_003991215.1 Morbakka virulenta
TCTCAAGTGCATTTCGCCATCCTTCCAGCTCTTCTTCAGCCTGTCCTTTCCCTGTGTTCATGAGCACAATATCATCCGCAAACATCATATTCCATGGCGCCTCCTTTCTTACTTCATCTGTCAACACATCCATCACTACAGCAAAGAGTAGTGGACTCAGGGCTGACCCTTGATGCAATCCTACTTTTACACTGAATGCTTCTGTCCTTCCTGCAGAACATCTGACCTCCGTCCTACACTCTCTGTACATTTCTTGAATACAGCGCACATACTTTTCCGAGACTCCTTTCCTTCTCATGCAATACCAAATTTCCTCTCTCGGTACCCTGTCAAATGCCTTTTCGAGGTCGATGAATACACAATGAAGCTCTTGTTGGCCTCCGACATACTAACACTTGATATAATGAATCTTTTATTAAAAACTATTATTAAATATCTAGTCTAATAGTATAAGATTGGAGTATTTGATGGGGTTCCTACCAAAAAATATTACAACAGACGTAATAGCAGTAGAATCAGATAAATGGGTTGCTGATGGTGTGAGAATTAGCAATATTAATGATCATATTCTGGCTACTGATGTAGTAACTCTTAGTTATGCAGAGAGTAAGTACTTAAACCGTCATACTGGAAATAAAATGGAATATGGCATTACCATGAACAATAATGACCTTTTTGATCTTCAAAATCCACCAAAATGTAATTCATCTGTTGTGTCAAAATCTGTGTGTATGAAAAATTAACAGAAACTAGATTACGAGGAATAATATTCTGTTTTTGGAATCAGAAGTTACCGACTAGATTGTGGTAGTTCTTTAGAGGTTACATATGATAGTTCAAAAAGATAAGTATCTAAATTATATGATCAGACATCATTACAAAATGATGCTAAGCAAACAGCTTCAGCCAGCCACCCAACCATATGTACTAAAACTACTAGAATTAATAATAGGTATTATTTAAAATTCTAATGGTAGACAGTGATTGATAAGTGATGTCAATTTTAATGTTTCTAGCAATTCCAACAGTTTAATACCGAGTCAAGATATTGTTAATATCATAATTGTATATGGATTGACCAGTTTGAATTACACGTATCAGATTGGTCGGTGATGATGACAGTGGAAGGGCTAAGTTAGTTGTTTTCTGTCCAGCAGTAGACCTTTAGATAGGAGGTGCAGTAAATGATTATATCCTTATTGGATCAAATAGTTTCAGCAATAAAAACCCAACCGGGAATTACCAAACTAAAGCAAATCCAGGTGATTAAATAAATGGTTTTACATATCTATTCACTAGAGTGTATCAACTATGTGATTCTACTCCAACATCATCATCAGGATCCAGTAAAATGATATTTGGAGGTCTAAATGGAAGTGCCGAAATAAAAAGTTTTATTGCTTTTTATGGTATGTATAAAGAGAGAGTAATTTCAGATCAAGATATAAACTTGCATCATCACGTGCTTTGTGAGAACTGGAATAGAATTTATCATGATCCAATTACTTTCACCTAAACTTTTATATAAACTATATAATATAATTGGCCCTAAAATTTGTTTGAAATATTTGAAAGATACTTTCTATATCATAACAGAATTGTATCCAACTATTAATGATCAAAAAATAAATCAACCATGATTTATAAACTGCTGGCATAGCATTTATTAGACACATTAATAAAAGTTGATAATAGGTACGTTTTATAACAAGTATAAAAAAGTAGAGGCTGTTGCTATAATATATCTAAACTATATACACCTGCGTTTATTAAAGCATCATCAGTATTAGATCATATAGATGGATTTTTATGGTTAATGTTCAAAAGTAACCAATAATAACTGTTATTGTATGTAATCATATATTAATAGTAAACTTAAAATGGAAAAAGAAGAGAATTATTGTTATGACTATATTCATGCAGAGCTCAATGATGTGGGTTATGTCATTTGTGTTTTTTGTGATTAGAAAATTAATTAATCTAGTGGCAAACAAATATATTGCTGTTATAATCACAACATAATTCATGATGATTGTATAAATAAATTGTGCTGTTGTTGTTATAAATATACAGGTGAGTATATTGATAGTTGTAAAAACAGATTTAAGATTATTTGAAAATCATTTTAGCAAAGAAGGTTTCATGTTTTGAACTAAATTTCAACTCAAAAAGCAAGAATTCATTTGATTTAAATAAAAAAGAGAAAATACTGAATATATTTAATGGGGTACATAGAATAATTTCTTCTATATATAAAAATAGAAAAGGAATGATAAATCTAAAATTTATTTTAAGAGTAATAAACAAAATGCTAGATTTACTACTTGAAAATATCGCGGTAAGTAAGTGTTAGAAAACTTTTGCTAAGAATAAAGATTATTGGAATGAAGTATTAAATTTGATTGGTGATAAGGTATATGATATTATTAGAAGATAAATGGCAAACATTATTACAAATTTTTTCACAAACCATTATAAAAAAATTTTATTAAAAACTTTTACCACAACGTTTACTTCTCAATTGAATTAAAAATAAATAAATAAAATTGTTTTATTAGATGGTTTTGATCAAATTTTTCCTCTAAAAATTTTTGATGAAATTGTTTAGTTAAATTGTTATTACAAAAATTTAAAAAAAAATTATTAAATCAATTAACTTATTAATTTTTTTAAAGAAAAAATTATATTTTTAAACAATTATTGATTTAAAGAGAAATTATTTACGTCGAATTGAAATTGAGGAAATTTTTTAAAAGAATTTATTTCTGAAATATTTTTGAAAAAATGTTTCAGAAACCTCAATTTCTATACTTAAGCCTGTTCACTCCGGCATGGAGCATAGGCCGCTAACAATCTCCCTCCATCTGTGTCTGTCCTGGGCTGCGGTCATGATGGTGTACGAACTATGTCCGCTGTCTTTCATCTCCTGTTCTAGACTTCTACGCAAGGTGGCTCTAGGTCTTCCTCTTTTCCGTCTGCCTTCTTCATGACCTGCATAGAGTAAGGTCTCCCCTGTGTTCAGTCTGGTTTCCCCAGAGTTTGTCCACCTGGTCTCACATAGACCTAGCACTTGCAATTTATAGCTTCTCATCTCCTTTGCTACATTCCCACTCTTTCCTCCTTCGTACATAGTTNTGGGCTGCGGTCATGATGGTGTACGAACTATGTCCGCTGTCTTTCATCTCCTGTTCTAGACTTCTACGCAAGGTGGCTCTAGGTCTTCCTCTTTTCCGTCTGCCTTCTTCATGACCTGCATAGAGTAAGGTCTCCCCTGTGTTCAGTCTGGTTTCCCCAGAGTTTGTCCACCTGGTCTCACATAGACCTAGCACTTGCAATTTATAGCTTCTCATCTCCTTTGCTACATTCCCACTCTTTCCTCCTTCGTACATAGTTCGCACATTCCATGTTCCAAATCTGATTGGCATCCTTGTCGAAAGGAGATTCCATCTTCTAGCTTCCCTAAGGCTTTCACTAGCTGACATCATATTTCCTCTTGGAGGAGCTCCTCGACGACGGTTTCCGGTAGTGTTGTTGATTGTTTGCGTTTCTGTAATCCATTTTATCCCCTGATGGGGGATTGGCCCACCAGCTTCAACAGAGCCCTGTTAGCCAGCGTTACCTGTTTCCACCTCCCACGACGGGGACGTAGGGTTGGACTTTGGGAGGCCAATTACTATACTACTGCCTCTAAAACTATTCCTTGTTTGAAACAAATTTGATTGTTCTTTATTATAAAAATTCAATGACCAGACAGGATTTAGAAATATGGCATTTTATGTGTACCTGTCTGCCTTTCTATTTATTTTTTCTCCATTTATTTTGTCTAAATTTAAACTAAAATCCAATGGAAATTTTTTAGCATGTTCTAAAGAAATTTACCTCAAATGCTTACAATGAAGAAATATTTGGAAAAGAAAAGGGCTACATGGTCTACAAATATATATGTTATATATATACTTTGTGTTTTATTTGGTTTACTAAACGTATTTAATAAAGAGCTACTAAAATTTTTAACTCCTTTTACTGTTGTTGTTAACCCATTGTTTGGATTTAATTAGTTTAATATTAATAGACAATTTTTTGAAACTGTAGAATTAAGCTTAGCCTTTTGGAGGTCAACTTTGTTTGACAGAAACTATGGCTAAACATATTGTTGTTGACAGCAGTATGATGGTCGTGAAATGGAAAAGAAAATGTATACAGTTTTAGTAAGGCATCTATGATACTCTCTTTTCCCGCATTTAATCCAGTGGACTAAAAAACCTAATTTAGTACATTTGTCATTTTCTTAATAACAAAAATGTATCCTTCAGTAAACCCATGAGGTTATCAAATTTTTGGACGTAAAAATACAGTATCGAAGCTATGGATAAAAAATACTGTCATTCTTTCTTCAAAACGTCTTTAGATTTAACCAATGACAAAAACTGAGAGATGAAAATAAATAAAAAAGATAGATGATAAATAATTAAACATTTATTTTACAGTTTTCATTGTCAGTAATTGTGCATTTGTATCTTTTTTCGATGTCATCAATTCTTGAGTTAATTTTTTATTTATCTTGGGTTTCAACATCTGCCGACACGTTTTCTATCTCTGGCCTTTTCAACAGCATTTCTTTCGAGGATAATTACGTGGCCAGAGATTATTTCCACTATTCATCGACCCAAATAGCTACCGTTTTATCTAACGTTCTTTTCCTTTTCCTTGTCTAGGTGTATTTTGAAACAGCTTCTTAAAATGAATGGAGAAGAATAATAATAAAGGCGTCATATACCTAACAATATGCCATAAAATCTCAATAATATATAACCATCTAAATACCTTAAGATCACCAGTGAATTCTTTAAACACCATGGAGACTTCTACGGAATCAGCATTGTAACTGATGTCTTTTGTTACGTTAGACCGTGTAACTTAACGATTTCGCAGGTATGTTTTATGCGCGCAGAAACGAAGCATTCTTTTACACTGAATGTTATCTAATTCTCAGAAAGTCCCATGATATTCTTTAAAAAAATTCCTTTTCAGAATATTACTTCTATGTATTTGTTGATATTATTTTTTGAGACAAGTCTCGTAAACTCAAACATGTTATTTTAAGTATTACATTTCGTCTTGGCACCAGTCACTTCTACGTGAACTACATGTTTTATTTCACAGATGGCCATATTCACACAGGACTTTGTCTCAAAATAACATACACTGTGAAGCGTTTTAAAAGCTATTGAATTTATGACAAGTTTCTTAGGACAGGGTGATTTGATATTCCATCGATAAACATTTCTACCCATGGAAAAAGTTATAACCATCCAGTCAAATCGTATACATTAATGCTGATGAATAAACAATTTTTGGAATTCAGTATATTTCATTCAAAGTAATTTTGTACTCTCTTTTCTACAAACGATTAGTTGGCCCAATTTAACACTAAACCTTGGTAGCATACATATAAAGATACAGCCAAAGATTAGTAAATTTTTGCTTGCGGTTTTTCGTTTTTGAATAAATTTATAACTAGATAATAATATAGGAAATAAATGTTCAAATGATCTCTTTCCGTAAATAATTGTGTCTCAAATATATATTTTAGTATTAAACAAAGCCCGAAACGTTAATAAATCATTATTTTGGATGATTTTTCAAACAAAATAATTCAAAGTAGAAGTAAATGACAATCTTTGCAACTGCTAGTTTTCTCTCAACTCAATAAGCCTCTCATAATAAGGCAAATATTAGCTCAGTGGTATTAAGACATGCTGTGAAGTGAATTCCTTTCACAAGTCAGAGAAATTATATTTGACTGGCAAAAGGCTGGATAAAAAACAGAATAGGACAACGATTACTTATCTATATATTTAGTAACACCTAAAAATGACCATCTTTCATGGATATTTCAAGTGTCTTATGTGTGGAAAGGCTTATTCAAATACAAATTTATCTACAACTGTATTTTCCTTGCAAACTCTTGATTTTATCAACAATACAAAAAAATTTTTACGGCTTGGATTCCTTTTGCTTTCAAAATACCTTCATGAACTCTTCCAACATATCTTCTATTAAAGTTTTGAAAAACGCTGTAACACATTTGCCAAAATGCTATATTAATTGTTAAGTTCAATAAATGATTGATACGTTACAACGTTTCTGGTTGGATAATTGTCAACATTATCAAAATTTAATAGCAGAGGAGATATAGTTACAGAATACTTCCTTATTTTAGTCATGGTCTAGATATTTTTTAATAATAAAGTAGAATAGTTCTTAAAATATGTAACACATTTTTAAAAGTTGTTAAAATTAGACCATTTTTGCTGTAATTTTTATCTAATAAATGATTATCCAGGTATAGGTACTAAAATTTTATATTTACTTCAACATAGCGATGGCTTCACTAACGTAATGGCAAGGGATTAAGAAACGTACTCACAGACTTTGAAACACTTTGAAGCCATGACTTCAGCTTCTGAATCCAGCAAAAAATATTGCAATTAAATTATCCAAAGAATATACATTTTAAATCTCTGTCAATTCTATATCTGCTGAAAGAAGGCTTTTTTGTGACGTGACCCAGTGCTACATATGGCTACAAATATTAGATAGTAATTGTTTATCAAAACCCACGAGCAGGTATAGAACACGAAAAGCTGTTTTCACTTTCAAACTACTAGAAATCAGCATAAAAATGTCACACACAAAAAATATATTCGTTCTACTATATCATGTATATGGTAAAGCTTAAAGTTGGCTTCAATAACTATTTTAGTATATATGGACAGATAATTTTAATTCAATACCCTTATTAAGGCCTATGAACCTCTCGACATTGATTGTGTTTTCTTGCAAGACTAACTTTCAATTTCATTTGTAGCTTTTTAAAAGTTGGAAAACAAGACATGAAATGTAGTTCTTAAAAAGTAAGTATATTTCGTGGTGCATTCGTTTCAAATTTTTTATTAGAGATAAAAAGGGATCTTCTGTGTCTAAAGTCATATCTAGCGTTTCAAATTTTAAGGTAGGGTTGTTAAACAACGTCTTTTTTAAAACTGTTTTGACTAACTAGATACACAATTCATTAGACTTAAAACAGAGAAAAAACATGAATTTTTTCCTTCTTCAGTCTATTTGCCTGACTTTTAAAATGTGTCAAATTCATCTTGTTTTCTGGTAACAAAGAGAGTCGTATTCAGGACACTAGACACCAAAGCTAGGGTAAATCGCACATCTGGATCTTTAAATCATACTTTGTTTTGTGAGAACTGATTTTATCTATCAACATCAACTGACCTGGTACACTAACCCCATAGAATGACCTCGGAGTAAAATGATAAGCAGACTTTTGTGTGTCATAAAAAGAAAAGGATAAAACCAAACTTTATCATGCTATAAAAATTTCAAAAAGTGTCTCAGAACCAATTTGAAAGTTGTCTGCTTATTAAAATGCTACTCAAGCAATCACCTGTAATATCCTCTCCCTCTCTTACAAAAGATTGGTTTCTCTGCATTCGAAAAAATTTGTAAATGTTTTTGACGGGGGCGTGATGCTACGAATTAAAAGAAGTAAAATACAATAAGAAGAAATCTCAATTTTTCTACATTTATTGAGAAAAAATCCACGTTCAGACGTATGATTACGCTACGAACTTGAATGCACTGTATTTGTTGATTAAGATGAATAAGTATCAATTGACAATTTCTTTGTGATTTGGGGTTTTTTTCGTGTGCAACCATCTGCTCTAAAAGCATTTAAACAATACTTCTAAATTAGACTTTTTAGGAAGTTAAAGTAACTTTGTTTACTCACTCTTAGAGAAATAACCATTAATAAACTATCTTAAATCCTCGCTAAATGGTAGCTTGTAAATAAATTAGCAAAATGTAGGAAAAAAGGTCCTTGTAGTTGCAACATATCATTGGTTTTTACCTGCTCTTGGTACAAAATTCTTTTCTCGTTTATTATTAGTCTAAAAGGACATTCTTTGAAAAGGTTACCTGTGATAAGGAGGGAATTATTGGTAGGATGCTGCACAGGACTCAAGACAAGAGAGCTGTTCAAAAAAGGTGACACTAAGAGTCATGAAATAGCGAAACACTGCTCGATACAAGATCACATCCTGTGTCCATCAGTGTTTAGCTAGAGCTTTGCCAGCCATTTTCTATTTGTTGACTTATTTAAGAAATAAGTCAATAGTTGTGACTTTTTCAGGATTTACTACAATACGTTAATACTGTTTATAACAGTGTACAGATGGTAGGAATAGAATAGAATAGAATAATAAAATATTTTTGTTCATTATTTATGCATGATGATGAATCAATACAAGATGACGTGTTTACAAAAAGACCACTTTAGAGTTGATAGAAAAATACTAGAGTACCATTCATAATGAAATAAGTAATTCTATATTTTTCTTGTCTATAGTAAACTCTAAACCTTGCATAAAACAGGAGCTAAACTTTTTTGTAGAAATTAAACATATTTCAGCTGCAACATAATAATAAAAAATATCTAAAAGAAAAATGTAGAATAGTCTGCTAGATAAATTTTAGATTTACATAAAGAAGATTGGTCTTAAGATTAATTATAGGGGTGTCTCAGGTCTATTGAAGTTCCATCGAAAGATGAAATCAATAAGTAATGAAGGAATGTAACATAATAAGGATATTTTGTCACGCTATAATAGATGAAATTAACTTGGGCACAGTAATAAAGTCAATAGGGTCAATTTGTATATGGTTTCATCTTGCAATGGAATTGTATTAATCAGACTCTTAACTTACCTAAAAAGAAATCTACATTCTTTCACAGGCTAATAATGGCACGTAGTGAGTGGCTGTCTTGTTCAAAAACGATATATTTTTACCAACTTAGGGTACAGCAGATGAAAAAAATGTATCGTTGGGTACTTTAGCTTTTATTCAATATGTTCATTACTGTGCAAAAGTAACAATCCTTAATAATTCAAAATTTATATCTTTTGTAATAGAAGCAAAGGCACTAACAGGAAATTATATTCGAGGAGAAAGGCAAAAGAAGGGAAAAGGAATTCCCTTCTGAAAACTTTTTTAGACTGCAAAAGCAAACCATTAAAGGACATTTTAGCTTAAAGCAAATTTTGCTTGAAGCTCTTACCAGAAATGACAAAGTAGACGAAAATTAATGCGATTTTAATTGTGATATTAAAGTTTTGTACAATTAAGCGTTTATTACATTGATGGAAAATTGGTAAACAAATCACGTTTTATTATTTTATTAGAAACAAAGCTCTGAAATTTGTACCAAAATTTTAAATACCTTTTGGTCTTTCAAAACTTATATTTTTTATGTTTTAAAAGCGTTTATAGTATGGACTATTTCAAAAACTTATCTCTGAAAACATTGACGGGCTGTTTCTTTTTATCTCTCTTACGTCTTGTCACTAATTAGTCACAGATGTAAAGATTAGTAAAATTAGAAGTAAAATAAGATCCCTTTAAAATTAGAGGTAATTCTGAATCCAATAAAGTATTTTAGAAAATAGGCAAGGAGAGTTTTATGAGGCATGGATCTGTGAAAAGACCAAAGTGGTACAGCTGTAGAAGTTTTCTCATATTGCAATCAAGTACATTAGTCTTCCCTTTCTGCAGAGCTTTTTGTTGGCAAGTGGTTTATTTTCATACATGAGGAAGAGACAAGGGTAGACCAATTCATTGTATTTTCCACGTATTGAGTATTTGAAAAAGAATATCTCGGCTATTCTATTGACTTTTACTTGTCTATGAATTCATACTCGGCTATTAATCCTAATTATCCATAAAAATATATTTTGCTGGTTTACTTTCTAGTAATAAATATACTTGAAATGACCCTTTCCTGCACATTGAAGGATACTGGATAAATTTTGGCGTGCAAAAAAGAAGTCACATATACAGATGGTAGTGCTTGATCTATAGATCTTGTAGTTTCCTTGTAAACAAGTGGTTTGAGGAACCTCTAATTTGTTGCAACTACTTTTGTCCAACTTTCTTAACTTCCCTCTGTGCAGTAAGACGGTGTATTTATTGGTCCGGAAGAGGGAAAAACTAGTTTTTTGGCTCTGTCTGTAGTAAAACAAGATGTCGTACTCTGTTACAAAAACTCCTTTCCCTTTAAAAATCCCTATTTTCTAATGTTGGCTTACGCCTCCAAATTCCTGTTGTTACTTGTCGTATAGCTAATACATTGTATGTAATGTCTACAAGCATCTCCGATATGTGGGGAAAAGACTGTGGGAAAGAACAATGTCATTTTCCAAATCAGTCTCTTTCAGTAATTTAGCTAGGATTATTCTGATCCTTTTCACTCAACCTCTTTTTACATAATCCACTCAGTACTCAAAGGGAACAGCAGAGAGTAAAGAATGTGGCTTGATTAAGTCTTGTTCTAATGCAAAAATTTCTGTAATGTAATGTAAACAGACAAAATTTGAGCTCAAGGTTGTTTGCAATATCGACATGACACTAAGATTCTCTTATTGATAATACATTTCAAAGTATACGCTAAAGAAATCCACTATAGAGGTTATCAAAATCTTTGTCTAAGTCAATGTAGTTGCCTTTTAATGCTATGTTCACTTTTGACATTCTTCTAAAATCTGTTGCATAGTACTGATGTGGCCACCGTTTGATCTTTCATTATGATATTAACTGTGTTCTCTGTTGAGCACTAAGCCATCTAGGTTTGACGGTTTGTCTTAGAAAAATCTTTGATCTAATCTGTTAGAAGATTGATTTCTCTTAACTTATCGCTGTGGCATTGATTTTCAGTTAATTGTAGCTTAATACCAAGACCTAAATTCCAATGATAATCTAATGCTTCAGTTACACAAACACGCTAATTGATTCCGAACAAGTACTCTTTCCCTTAGTTTGAACATCTCTGCACATGCCATGTCTGTGCCTTCTAGAGCTTCATCGTCTTCGGGGCTCTTTATTACTTTCTGAGCTACTTTTTGTGTTGGTAGCTTTGTTCTAACTTTCAGATCCTTTCTTCTGTAAGAGATATTAATCATGTTCTCTAAGGTGAGATTTTTTCCATTATAGTCACACAGTGAGATATCTATTGCCCTATTAGATTTGATCGTATCCACACATGATGAAATTTTTCCTCCTCCCCACCCCAATTTGAAGTCTCAATCATTGTTCCTGATTTCTCAGCAAAAACTTTTATTAAATTGTAGACTGACTCTATGCTTAGGACTTTGACTACATATTCTATTTTTTCTTTAGATATGCACCTACTGCGTCATATCTTTATTTGCCTTCCATTTCCCTTTGTCAAGTGTGGAATAGGTGAATAATTTTTTTCCCCAGTTGTTGTAATTTAGCTTTGGATTGTAAATTTTTGGCGTTGTAATATTTCCTTTTGGATTATTTTATTCTAATATCTCTTTCCCTTTTTTTGTGTGTAGGACTTCCTTTTCTGTTTATCTATTTCCTGTTTGACGCTACAGCCATTCCCTCTTTATCTTAGAGGACGGGGAATTTATTCTTCAGTGCATTGTGGAAAGCATTTAACCACTGAGTCTTTCAATTTAGTTGTGTTAAAACATTACCTGTTTTACCTTGGAGTCATACTTTGATTTGATTCAGCAATAGTATTTTTAACAAAAGCATGTAGTAACCATTTAACTTGGCTCCTTCTCTTGCTTTTGAACAATAAGCTCTGCATAAACTCTTCATCCTGTTGCTAATAATAACACTGGACAACTCGATTTTTCTGGCAAAGGGTTTTTATACTCATTCTAACTAAATTTTGGCTACTGATTACGAATATGAACTCAGCTTTTGTCTATCACATCAGAATTTTGGGCTATGCAATTTTCCAATTTTTGATGAAAATTACTCATCAACCTACAGCTATATCCAAGGTTTCATAATAAAAACGTGATTTCTTTGTACTACATTTTGTATATTAATAATCAAGTAATAACAAATATTACTAAGTCGATGTACAGCAATCGAAATAGAATGTCAGTAAAAAATATAATATATATATATATATATATGAAACACAGATCAGTATCAAATAGTAGGTATTTGAACTTCCTTTTTTTGGCTGATCTCCGATGTACAGCTTCTGGGTTGACTCTCATCAAGCTCCAGCAATAATCCGCAATCATGTGTACGTCCAACGGCCTTGATACCGTTCTTTCATTGTTTTAATGTCCTGATGAAAACGCTCCCCTTCTTCCTCACTCACAACCCCAAGATTCTCCGGAAAATTGTCCAAATGGCTGTGTAAAGAGTGGATCTTGATACTCATTCTACATCCAAGATCTCGCGCAGGCTCATTGGTAGTTCTTCAACAATCTCTTCATAGTTGTCTGCTTTCTTATTCCCTAGAATTCTGAAGCACATTACAAAATGCGTTCCAAGCTCTTCCTTCTGTCTCATTCATGGATGTGATAATGTTTGGGTCTCTCATAAGTGTTCTAATTTGGGGTCCATCAAATGTACCAGCCTTTTTTTTCTCTTCGCTAAGACCAGGAAAAGTTGAATATGCATAGCTGAAACATTCACCACTGTGATCAAGAGCTTTGACGAACTGTTTCATCAATCCAAGTTTTATGTGCAAGGGAGAAAAGACAATGTTCTTCCTATCCACTAGAGGATCATTGAGGACATTCTTATCGCCAGATGCCAAACTCTGTCGCTGAGGCCATTCATTCTGCTTCCAATGCTGTAGCTCTACTGCCCCAGTAACACAGGAAACAAGGGTATTTTGTGTACCCTCCTTGCTGACCTAAAAGAAAGTTAACCATTTTCAAATCCACACAAATTACCCACCCATGAACATGATATTGCAACCTCTCCAGAACAATCTTTATGTTGTTATATTCTTCCTAAAGTTTTACAGAATGACCTATTGGTACCGAGACATACTTTTGTCCATTGTGTAACAGAACACACTTCAAACTTCTTTTGGAACCGTGAATAAAAAGCTTCCAATCCCTTGAATCATAAGCTGGAAGTCCCATAAAGAGAGGTATCCCCCTACATCAGTACAATAGACAAGCTGGCAATCTGAATGGAAGTACTTCCGCAGTTCTGCTTTCCTGTTTTGATAAAATGAGACACTTGTGCCGGGTTTGGTTTCAACATTTGATTCTCTTGGAGTCTTGAAGACGGTTCAGCAGACTCTTTTGGTAGATAAAGATCTCTAACCAAATCATTTAAAGCCTGCTGAGTAAACAGAATTGGTTTGTCACTATCTTCATCACAGGGCTGAAAAATATCTGTAGTGTCTTCTTCATCACTAGAAGAAGGTAAGCAGAGATCTGTGTCATCATTTTGTGGAAGCTCAGTAAGTATTGGTACAGGTATTTCTTCACTTTGGGCAACTGGTCGAATAGCTGAAGGAATACTTGGGTACTGCAATTATTGCTTGTTTTTCTTATTGAAGCCTTTCACATGGACAAGGCAGAAATAGCATTCATCTAAATGATTGCTTGGTTCTCTCCAAACCATAGGCACTCCAAACTTGAGTTTTGCATTCTTTCCTTGAGTTTTGCGTTCTTTCCTGTGTTGTAAGCTTGAGACCATGATCTCAAGCTCACAACACAGGTTTTGCACACTTTGTGAGGAGCTCAATGCTTGTTTTGGTCTCCAAGTGGTACTTTGAAGTAAGCCAAATAGACACTCTTAACGTGTGTAATGTTGTCAGTAATGTTGTGCCTCTGATTCGTCAAAGTAAAATTCCCACAGATGTAACAAAAAATATTTGGATCACTTGAGCACTGTGTTATGTGAGTTGTAAAGGCCATTGTTAGGTCAGTAACACATCCTGGAGACAAGAAAACATTTGTTAGCTACCTGAGTTGTTCCTTGAATTTCCACCCAACCTCCCACACCTTGGGCATTGTTTCACAAAAAACCCCAGCAGAATAACAACAATAAATAACTAAATTTAGTGATAAAATCAATAAAAAACACTACCGGCAAACGAGTGTTGTGTAGGTTGAAATCTGTTTGTTTACTTTCATATCATAAAAAAGGGTTATGTTATGGATGTTCTAAGAAAACAAAAATGTTCATCAGTTTATTGGGAGACTAAATGAAATGTAAATTTACCAAAATGAACAATAAAATCAGGCCTCTTTGCTACATTGTTTGACAGGATATTATTTTCTTAAAAATTTACTTAAAAATGAAAAAATATAAATATGTTTAGCTCAAAAACTTGATGTGATGGAGAAAATCTAAGATCAGATTTGAATTCAACACCCTCAAATTAGTCTAAAACTGTTCTTAAATTCCATGCCCCAGAAAAAAAAATTCTTTGTTTTCCAGTGTAAGTTGAAAATTGGTATTCTCATTCCACTGTGCTTACAATAAATACCAGAAACCTACCTCAACAGATTATTGTCTTCACAAAGGTCAGTACGTTTTCCATATTGCCATTGCTTTTCCTTTGTTAGTTTGTGCTCAGGTCTGCTTTAAACCTGAACGTTTGGTCTCCAGTTATTAGGGTCTGATTGTCATTCATTGAGGGTCGTCTGGATGTTTTTTTCTGTCTGCTCATAGGATGTACTTTGGTTTTCAATTTTTCTATATTTTTATTGAGCATAGTAGATGACAGCCGACAACATAATAAACCTAAAATTCAAACTGTCCTTAGGTAAATGACCATTAATTCGTTTCCTTTCTAACAAAGTCATTTCGGCCTTGTTACCTACGGTGATGGTAACTCGATTGCTTTGATAATATCAGTAGTCCATAATGGTATAGCTTCTCCATTTCTCCCATTTTTTACTCTTTTTCTTTCTTGCTCCATTCACACTAACGACATCCACACGGAACTTGTCCAACAGTATTTGATCTAACTTATTGACTTGGTAAAATGCATCTTTTCCGATGTTCAGGTCCGCTCTTTGGATGCCCTTAACTAGTCCATTATAGATTTAAAGATTTTCGGTCCGACGCTGTTATTATCTATAGGAAATAACAAGACGCACATTTTGATTACTAGAAACCTGCTGGGTAACCTCGCTTTTCTGACTAAGCCTTTGCTCAACTTTTAGTTTGTATCTGGTCTCTCATATAGGTAGAGCCTTTGCAGACCAGCAAGTTTATCGCTCTAAAAGTTCCCTCTTCCTTAACCAAATCTACCCCTGATGTCAAAAACAGGCTTTTGATAAACAAGGCATATTATTAAGACTTTCATTTAGCTTTAGTTTTTAATCCATTAACGTGAAGTTATAGGAAGAATTATACATCAGTTTTTGGGATTTAAGGTGATCATTACGTCTAACGCCCTACATCAGCGGTTTTTGATACTTGTGCCTTAAAATTATGTCTATTCTGTGTTGGGGTCAACAAGTCTATCACTAATAAAACCGCTATCGACTGTTTCGCATTGTGGAAATGTCAAGAATTTCATGCAAATTTATAATTGGTAGGTCCAACTTGCGGGGCACCTCCATGTAACAAAAATATATCTGTTTTAGGAAATCAAAAATATATCTGTTTTAGGAAATCCATTGGGAAATCTCGTATGTCAAATCTAAGACAAACTGGAGCTTAAAAAAAGTTCAAAAGCTGTATAACATTTAGAACAGACTAACAATGCTTCTAATTGCATTCCATCCATTGCATAGTAAGTTGACGGTCTTTTCTTTTAATGAAGTTAAAGCTATTTCTACAATTAAAAAATTTAAAAAAATAGACAGTCAATTTGCGTAGGTACCTACCATAACCACTCCTTTTGTACATACCTGTACAATTTTGGTTTACCCTCTCCTTCCCCAGGTGTTTATATACTTTATGGACTGTCCCTAATGATAATAACTAAAAATATTGTATTGTATTTTCAGCTGACATATGAAACAACTATAAAACAAGACTCCAAAGCTGAAGTAGCCCGTAGCTAAGTGGTGACAGACCTGATCAAAGCATTTCTCCACAGAATCTCCCATTAGAAAAAGTCAACAATGTGGAGATACGAGTTTCTTTATCAAGCACTCCAGGGACGTTACAGCAATAAATCAGACTAAACAAATCCTAGAGCAGTGTGTCGAGCTTGTCGTCGAGGAGCACCGTGCCAAACCCAAAACATAATTGGAGGAAAACCAGTCACAGTGTGTATAGACGAAAATACAGATATCCGTCAAAAGTATGTGCTTAATATGGTTTTAGAGCCGTTGGATGTTGCACTACTGGAGGAGTTCTATATAAATGATTTTAGTTCTTATAAAAAGTCAAAGGTTCTACCACATCTGATGTGGTCAAGCAAAGTGTTAATGAGTTTGAGATAAGATTTGATTAGATTTGTTGTTTAGTTTCGGACAGTGCACAGTACATGACAAAGACCTACCACGATATTTTACCTAATACACATGCATTGCACATCACCTGCTGGTCACATATCTTTCACTTGGTTGGTGAAACGTTGGGATGCAGCTTTCCACAAGTGGTCAATTTAGTTGTTCTGAAAAAATGTTGCTTTGTAAGTACTCTGGAAGACAGAGGGGATATTTTCAATTCCTGAGACAAATGAGAGTTAAACAACTAGACCTATGCTCGGAACCACTGATGATACTGTGAAGAAACTTGCCTGATGGCGTTGTCTATAATTCAGAACACACAGCATTCTATTACTGAAACCATTGGATAAGAAATGCAGTTGTGCAAGACGAAATTCTGATGTCGTTAAATGACCTGTTGGCACCCGAGCCTTTGTCCATTCATTTAGCGGATATATGAATTTCCTTGCATACCATGCTTCCAAGATCACTTAGGCACTGTTCATTCTAAAGAAAGAAGACCTTCAGATCTCAGAAACATTTGATATCACTTCAGATTTGCTGGGGTACTTGCCTAGTGGAAACAAGTCAGCGATAGGAGACCGTGCTTGAAGAAGCGCTCACGGTCGCTGGCAACAATGACTGTATACTGAAGGCGTCAAGTGTCTTCCATTTATCTGTGCTACTCCTATTTTTAGCCCAAGAAAGACAAAATGTGAATAGCTGCGAGGCTTATTGTCTGCGTCACTGAAATAGGGAAAGTTGATTCAGACGTTATAAAGAGTGAATTAGAATTTTTCAAGGCCATTATCGCAGATAATCAATTCAGCAAGGACGATAACTCTCATTGCTGAATGGCATTGAGAGATTGAGCCACTAACTTCTTACACCATATTATGGTTATTCTGGCACTGCATTCCAACAATTCTGCCGTAGAGCGCTCATTTTTCAAATAATCAGCCATGTTGACCTTAAACATTGGACAACATTGGAAGAGGAACTAAAACAATTTACTGCACTCTATTTTAATGATACAGTAATTTTTGGGTCACGCTGCGCACCATATATCTTTGTAAGTATATATCAACAATGAATATGACCTCGTGTGTATAAAGCCTTTTCTATCATTGATTCATTTGTAGGTAATACGTCTGTTAAAAAAGATCTCGTGTTCCCTTTCTTGAATTCTCGTAGCGTAATATATCAATAAATTTAATCAGGTTCTTCCCCGAAAAAAAAGTATCCATTCCAAGAAAAAAGCATTTTCGTGTAGACCCTAATTCCGTAATTGTCACTAGCCACTCCCTTCTCTCTTATATATACATAATTTATTTGTCCTTTTATTTTTTTTTTGGTACTGTTCTTCATTTTTAAGTGCTTCTATTTCATTTTTCTTTCACTTATTTCCTATAAATACTAAATGCGTCTAACTTTGAAATAAAACTCCCTCCAAAGTAATGTTTATGACACCAGCTACTGAACCGTGAGATTTCTGAGAGACTGGGAGCAGGCGATATTGCCATACTGTTCCTGGTTTCATGGTGTAGAAAAAACTGTGCACTTTCGACAAGGGCCACCTCTTTCTTCAATTTCTGAAGGATATAAAAGCGATAATATTTCCTGCCTTGACATACCTGAAAGATTGAAGAGAGAGAGGGAAATATATATATATATATATATATATATATATAAACAAAGGGAGAGCAGTACCTTAGGATAAACCTGTAAACGATTGTAAACTTCTCAGGTAAAACTTCCTAACAGTAATATTTTCTGATAAATAAGTGTTCCATTGAAAAGTATTGTGTGGCGTCTTTTGTAAATAATAGGTTAGCAAGTACCTTTTCATGTTGTTAGACCAGAATCCTCAGCACAGATTTATTCAGCAAGTGTGGTATTCAAGGGTAAGCACTATAAAGGTATATTGGGAATACGTATAAGTTATTGTGAGAATTGTTTAACTGCCCACAAAATTTTACTTTAAAGAAACATAAAAATCTAATTACAATTGTATATATTTCGTTCATTTATTACACACTTTGAAATATATGCCTCTGAGAAACGACTCATTGAAATCAGCAATTTTTGTTTGTATCTCCTCTACTTTGTCGTGAATAAAGTTTACATTTTCTTGCATTTTATTTACTCTCTGCATTCAGACCCGTACACCCCTGGTTTTCTGGCTATTTAGTTACATACGCTCGAACCCAGAAAGATGACAACCTTTTTAATCTTTTAAGGTTTTTTTTCAGTCACCGGTGTAGATGAATCTCCTTGGTCTTATGACCCATTGTTGCCATTCCAACTCACTCCAACAATTTAAGTATTGAGGATTTGAAAAAGTGAAACTCCTTTTATACAAGTGTTTGAAGAATTATTATTTCCGTGGATAAATGGTCTTAACTTTGCCATTAGTGAGTCGATTGTCTGTGTACTGTTGCCACAGGAAAATTGTGATCTGTGTAAAATGTAAATACCGTTATCCTGAGCTCCTTATGCTGTCAACTGAATATTGTCAATGAGATGATGCTGTTAGCTTTTCTACCTGATGTCAATGACAAAGGCTAAAATTCGAGAAAAACACCTTTCAAAAAATTTTTAATGTTACTTGCTAACTCAGTTGTGCATACCTGTTACCCCTGTCACGAATATGTTGTGAATAACAATAGATCCCAGATTTTAAAGGATAATTTCAGGATAGGCTCACATGAGTTTAAAAGATTGTACTTTAGGGACTTGAAAAACTTGATCAAGACAATGAAAGCCATTAGAAAGTTCATATTGCTAACCCATTTTTACACTACATATAGTGACCCAATTTTTAATATGAAGTATACTGGTATGAACTTCTGCTTGCTTGGTAAAATAGACCTTCTTTGATTATTTTCAATCCTCGTTTTTTCCTATGGGGACCAATTGTGTTAGAATTGCGATTATTATCTTGTGAGCAATACAAGTGGCATACACATTTAACATTTACTTTATTCATTTTCCTCTAATTGCAAAGTGAAAAAAGAAATCTTTCTCTTCCAGACTTTTTCCAGACTTTTGTATGGGAAGATACAATACAGTACAAAAAATCACCCCTCTTAAAAAGTACCACGAACAGTTACAGTTTGCAAATCCCTCCCACCCCTTAACGAGTGACGACATTTTAAAATAGCCGTTAAGGGTAAGAGAGTAGGTGATCTAAAGGTGCATACTTACCAGTAGAAGGAAGGCACAAAATCAATCAATTGTGTATAGGGGAAGGGAGGGTCAAATTTAGAGATTTAACTGTGTACATAGCTTATTAATAGTCTCTGTTAAAACTGTTATGCGCAGGATGCAGTTGGAGCATTCAAATAGGTGTAAAACTCCACACATGTAGTTCAAAGAGACAGAATGAAAATAAGCCAAAATGTTATAATTTGCACGTGTATATAATGTAGAGTGAGTAACTTGCATAAGACTGCTGTACAATATGCACAGCAGACTGAATTAGTCTAATAGTAGTATACAGACACGTATGTATTGTGTATTACTGCTCATGTACAGTTATATTCACCAGAATCATGAATATAAATTTTAAACAAAGTCACAATAACAATGTACATGTATACCAATATGCAAGCAGCTTGACTTATTAGCAGATTTAAAATATAATAATAATAACAATAATAATAATAATAATAATAATAATAAATTCCAAGCCAGAATTTCTAACTACTTGTAGTATTAAATATCCTTGGTCCAAGAAAGACGTCCATCCAGAATTTCTGAAAAAATCTATCCCTGAAGGTTTGTAATTTCTCTGCATATAATTGGCAGAGGAAAATGCTGTGAATCAGAAAGTGAAAGTTTTAGTCATGAATATCTAGTTACTACACGTTGTGATGAGAATAGTACGAACCCTATGATCCAGTTTTACATTGATTACACAGCTTTAGTATTCTCGGACTTTATTCTTAGTTCTTTTTTTTTTTTTCCTTATATTGCCTTTACATGTTAGCATTTAACTCTTGTTAAGGGGCGTCATTCCATTTACTATGGGAGTTATTTTCTAATGTACGTTGTATCTTTCTGCCTTTGACCATAGTTTCATCCACCCAGCACAAAATGTGAAAATCTGGACTTCCAATTTATAAGTAATTGCACCTTCAACATACATTG
>RDPX01000001.1:14310915-14350703 GCA_003991215.1 Morbakka virulenta
GGTTTAAAACAATTGGAATCTAGGTGGCAAGGAAAACCCCTCCACGGACAGTTTGCGGCCCGAAGCAAAAACGCTGATGTAGACGAAACAGCGACCCATCAGTGGCTGAGGAGCTCCGGATTGAAAGGGGAAACGGAAGGGTTTATCCTTGCAGCCCAGGACCAGAGTCTTTTTACGCGTAATTACCAGGCCAATGTGTTACATAATGGAGCAGACGGGCGATGTAGATTCTGCGAGGAAAAGTTAGAAACGATTGACCACCTTGTCTCTGGTTGCTCTGTCTTGACACCCAACGAGTACAAAAACCGGCATGACAGGGTTGGTCAATATCTCCACTGGAAAATTCTCAATCACTTTGCCATTGAAACTAAAAGTAACTGGTATGAGCACCATCCAGAGCCAGTCACAGAAGGGAAAAATATCACCATTCTCTGGGACTTTCCAGTCCATACTGATCGAACGATACAGGCAAACCGTCCAGACATTATCGTCAAGGACAAGAATAGTAACACCTGCTTACTCATTGATATGAGTGTGCCGTCCGATAAGAACGTTGCTGCTAAAGTGTTTGAGAAATTGTCAAAGTACAAGGATCTGGAGATAGAAATTGAAAAGATGTGGCATTTGAAAACAAAAACTATTCCAGTAGTAATTGGTGCACTTGGCCTAATAAAAAAGGGAACTACTGATTACCTTAAGACGATCCCAGGAGAACCATCATTAAATGAAGCCCAAAAGATAGTCCTCAATAGCACTGCACACATTTTAAGAAGAACACTGTCTATCTGAAAAACCGTCTGCCTACTTTTATTTGAACTTTTTGTTATACTTTCATGTCAATTGTTTCTTGATGTTCGTTAGCTGTCAACTATTTTAATCATTATATATTTTTTTTACATAAATTTTGATACAGTTTTTTTTTTATATTTTTAAATAATTCTTTATGAACTTTATGAAATCAGAATGCAACATTACTACGCTACTCCAATTTCATTCACCCTAGGTCACTGGTAGTGACCCGGTGTCTGATCTTAATAAAGCAACTCAAAAGAAATTCATAATAATAATAATAATAAATTCCAAGCCAGAATTTCTAACTACTTGTAGTATTAAATATCCTGGGTCCAAGAAAGACGTCCATCCAGAATGTCTGAAACAATCTATCCCTGAAGGTTTGTAATTTCTCTGCATATAATTGGCAGAGGAAAATGCTGTGAATCAGAAAGTGAAAGTTTTAGTCATGAATATCTAGTTACTACACGTTGTGATGAGAATAGTACGAACCCTATGATCCAGTTTTACATTGATTACACAGCTTTAGTATTCTCGGACTTTATTCTTAGTTCTTTTTTATTTTTTCCTTATATTGCCTTTACATGTTAGCCTTTAACTCTTGTTAAGGGGCGTCATTCCATTTATTATGGGAGTTATTTTCTAATGTACGTTGTATCTTTCTGCCTTTGACCATAGTTTCATCTACCCAGCACAAAATGTGAAAATCTGGACTTCCAATTTATAAGTAATTGCACCTTCAACATACATTGCAATGATGTATATGAAATTAGAGTTTGCTTTTCTAAGTAACCTGAAAACCTAGACCACGAGCCCCATCTATCTAGAAGAGGACTGATTTTCAGACGCCTGTCACCTGTCACAAGTCACCTGTCACCTGTCACATGTCACCTGTCACATGGATCCAAGGACTGAGAATGTCATAACTCCAATGCCTTCAGGGCTAGTTTTGCTTGAAAGTAAAGATACGCAAAGCTTTACCACATACAAGACAAAGAAGCAAAAACGTTAAGCTATTAATAATAATTTTTAGTATCTTAAACGCTTACAATCAGAAAAGTAAGACAAGAACACCAGGGGATAGAATCCACAAAGCAATGACAGTGGATTCAAGTCAAATACTCCCAATTTAGGGGTCATTGATCACAAGATAGTGCACAGTGAGAGCAAAAAAAATATTAGATTAAAAAAACCGAAACGATGACAAGTAGTGATCACTCAACTTGTCAATTGCCAAAATAGATGTTGGACATTTAATCAACAAATCAGTGGACAATTTATCTGCTGATGCCAAACCCTTAAACATGACGATTCTTGTAGCCAAATTAAATAGAAACTAAGCAGGAACAGTAATTGTGCACTATTTTTTCTGGAATATATGGATGATGCTGTTGAACACTATAACAGCCTTGGTAATTGCATCAAAGAACTGCCTGAGGACAATTTACTGACAGTCATTGGTGACTGTCAGTAAATTGTCAGTAAATCAGTTAATGACATAAGCACAAAAGACACATAATTCACATACCATAACAAGACAAACAAAACTACCCAACACCGTCTGGATCAAGAAATGAAATGTAGCGCGATGATTACAAACACCTGGTTTCAGAATAGGAGTCGAAAATTAAGAACTAACATATCTGACATGATCAGGAGCCGTGGCTTAATGGTTAGTGCAACTGCGCAGTAACCAAGAGTTCCGGGTTTGATTCCCTGAGCTATCGAGGAGAATTTGGAACTTTACAAAGAAAAAAAAGCCATTGGTTGGCGTCAGAAACGGCCTCCGGCCAAGAAATTCCTCACTGCCAAATCAAAGTCCCTCTGAAGGGCACCGTCTGAGCCCCAACTGCTGGGGGAAAATGACGTTAAAACTAAAAAAAAAATATCTGACATGACCAATCATAAAACCGAAACAGATTTCATTTTGTGAATGATACAGTGTTCAGGTTCGGTAAATAATGTTTCACCTTAACAACACCTATACCAGCATCGTGTCTGATCAGTGAGGAATTAAGCGTAAAAACCAAGAAAACCCTAAGAACAACCAAGACTTCATCAAGGAAAGCAGCCTGTTCTACAAACGTCACAAACCTTCAGCTTGGGAATCTTTGCTGTACCAAACATATATACGGTACTGTTCTAGAACATGTAATATGTAACCCAAAATTATGAAGACCTTATCCCAGCCAAAAAGGAGACTGCCGAGGAACTTATAAAGACAAAAGATAAGGAGATAGAAGGGAAAGACATCTGATGATTGAAGAACCTCACCAATAACAAATTGTACAGACCTCTTCCAAATGTGACAGCCAAGATCAGGAAAAGGAGGTCTGGACTTCCTGGACATTGTGAAAGATATATGGAAGAACCATCAAAACTTGTGCTATGGCAGCTGAGTAGAGGCAGAACCAAGGGTGGAAAGTAAAAATAGGCTCACATGAACAAGTTGCCTGAAAACTTGCGATAATGGATAGAGCTACTTGGAGGGAGAGAGAATCTATCTGTTCGGGCCTGAGGTCTGATCTGAGTTAGTTAGTGTAAAACAAGTTGATAGAAAAACTGGATTACTTCAAATGCTAAGGTTTCTATTTTTATCAACGGTATTTAGCCAAAGACATGTTTTGATAGTATTTTGGTGGAGAGGCGTGCACGCTATTTTAATATTCTTAAAAATCTCTGAGAAGAAAGCGACAACACTAATATTATGAATGGTGTTAATAGCCACTTAGGTTCTAAAATTCTAACTGTTAATTTGTCTGTAGGAAATGAGTAGAAATAATTTCTTAGATCATTAAAAACAAAATGTGAGTTGATACTGTTGTCATCGGTCAATTTTATTACAAAAAAAATGATCCTCAGAAGGAGAAAACGGAAAATACTTTAAATTTTAACCAACACTAGTTTCAAATATTGTTTTTTCTTTGAAATAAAGTTTTTATTTAATTATTGCTAAGTCCTGAATAAAAATCTTTGAGCACCTTTCTTGAAGTAACAGCGAATGTGCTAGCAAATTTTGTTGACAATCTCTTCAAATGTAATAGCATTTCATACCCATCTGTCTCTTAGTTTAAGTCTTAAATGTCATACTGTATGGACAATTAAAGCGATAGGGCTGCCAAAGACCAATGGTTAACTAATAAAAATGCTTACTCTCAATTGGTTCCAGTTTTATAAGGTCATTACGAACCTCTGACATTAACTTTCAATAAGAAAATATTAACTGGTGTCTTATTGTTTTGTATAAAACCGTGCAAGATCTCTCACCTTTCTTGAGATTAATAAACCTTTTACATTCTAACATTTGTCAGTAATCAAAGAGAAGACTTATGTTAAATCCTAATTTCAACTTCTTCGAGATTTGAGTAAACTAATTAAACTGTAAATGAAAACCGCTCAACAAACTCCAAAACTCGGAAGTTCCAGTGTTTGTGATAACCTTAAGTATGTGAAATAAAGTATATTACCACAGTGTTTATATCCAAGGATATTGTTTACTGAATTTAAACCTAGTCGCCTGAACAACGCAGTAAATCTTTATGGTTTCTGACTATAAAATATTAAGGAGCAATGGTGGTGTTGGGTCTACTAAAAATAAAGGAATCTATACGACCATGACCTCCATAAATTGTACTTGATTCTCTATAATGGCTTTGTGTTTCTAAATTCAATATCTCTGATACTTCATTATCAGTGGATCAACAAAGCTTACATTATCGTATTCGAGCTTCTGTTTCCAAATTGACTGAAAAACGAATAAGTAACCATGACAATAAAACCGTTGTATTCGAATCTTTATTGCGGTCGAACCAAGTTACTTGTCAACGATTGCCTTGGCTGAATTCAAAAGGCAAAATTTTTTTATTGAGACAGAGGATATTATCACCACCTGAATGTAAAACGATCAGACAAAATGTAAAAGCAATTTTCGTTAGCCTGTCATCATTGTGAAGTAGTATTATAGCATGAATCAATTAAACCTTACTTTGCTTAGCGAAAGGTAAGTCACATTTGTATTTAAGCCAGTTATTCAAATTTACTGAAAGTAAAGTTTTAAGATAGATTTTGTTAGTTTGGGTTTCACTAGGAAATTCTACAGGCTTTCAGTCAAAATTGATCTTAGTTTTGATGAAATAAACCAGGCAATGAATGTTCAAGTAAAATTTCTCTAATTTCTAAAAATCTTACAAAATTGGCTGTAATGTTTCCTCTCCTTTTTAGTATTGTATTTCAAAGTACTAACTCATCAAAACATTACAAAAAACTCGTCAGGTCATAGCTACTCTCTCCTTAATATTTTTTTCGGTGTTTAGTACTTTCCACTTTAAAACTATAGATGTTCCATGTCCTGATAGTATTAACATCATGATAACCAGAATAACTAAATTGTCAAATTGAACATTGTTTACTTCTTATCAGTTTTTCAATAGTATCGACTTTAACATTTTACTAGATACGTACATGGGGTCCTTATATATAGTTTTATCTTTTTCAGGGATCTTAGAGAGGTAATAGCTTATTCCAATTTCACTTTTAAAATTGCTTCTAACTTTTTGTTGTTAAAATGTTGGTAATGTAATTTTTGTCTATTCTGACTATGAAAGAATCTACAAACTGTCCTTTCATTAATTTGATATGGATAATTGTGTCAAAGAAATTAAGACAATTTCTACGACTAAGATAACTTCAACTTCATAGTTTAGGTGAAATTGCTAAAACTTTGCTCTTTGGAAAGGATAGTTAAACAAAAAGTTGTCCAGAATAGAGAATTAGAATCTTAATCTTGTAAACAGGATAGCCTTTTGTGATTTTATTCCTAAATCTTATCCGATTAGACTTTATCTATAACAGTAGAAGAAACATTATTACAAAGCGTAGAGATCTTTAAGTATATTTCAGCCGACAAGATGCTAATTTCATTACTGACTGGATAATTTCTCTTCAGCTGTCTCTACTTTTTGAACTGAAATGGCAAGGAAGATTCAGATTCCGAGAAAATGGAGGAGACGATTTATGTGGATGTCAATTCTTGTAATTGGGTTCAATTTGGGATCTCTCGCTATCAAGGATATCATTCCTCGTCAAACAACAGGTATGTTGTGGTGTGAAAATGTAGGTGGCTGGTTCCTGTATCTTAAGCTATGTTGAGTTAATTTCTTGAAGCTGAAATTTGAAGTACTAGGTAAATATTACTCAACAATTTATGCAATGGCACAATTTTTATCTGTACGACTTGACATCCAATTTTATATATTCTTTTCCGAACCTTATTTCCAGAAATGGTCCCATACCTGTTACTGTCCCTAGTAGCTTATGTTTAAAATTAGGTAAATTATATTACGGTAATATCTGTACGAATACTGTTGACATTATTAACATAAGCAAGTACTTGGTCGTGTAGCCAACATTATAAAGGTCATAATTTGGGACTAGCTCTACGTTTATATTTTTCTTGTTTTTGGTAGAGGGACTCTTCATATTCTGCTTAGTTCAGAACATCAAGAAAATTAATAACATAATTTTTCTGGCTGAAAGTAGGCCCGTTTCTATAGGCCTATGCTTTGATAGTCTCCTCGTTATTCATAGATACTATATATTTTGTGATCTTCGGTACTACTATTTGCATTAAGTAATTGAGGATATAACTCAACATTCCTTGGGTATTATATACTGTTTTCTCTGTGTATGTAGGTCAATATCAATTTATACATACAATTATGTGGGTCAGACGAGAAGGAATATGTCTAATATTGATTTTTTACTGGTTAAAGCAGTTAATTGAATTCTATTTATATACAACCTGTTTCCTAACATATTTGTATTATTTAAGACATAGATAGCTAAAGTCATCTATGATTCAATGGAGCTCTAAATACGATTTTGCCACTGGTCTTATCCTGACTATAATTAGTATGCTTTTTACCATAAATAATTTCTGTGGTCCTCACTGTTTCTATTTTGAGGTGAAATAATTAAACTCATTAGGTGGGTTTATGCGATATTCAATTCCGAAAGCTTTTGATCAATTCAAAGGTTGAAGTTCTTTTTAATTAAACAATGGGGAAAGAAAATCACTTTGACTATTCAAAATAACAATTTCCACAAACTTTCACGCAATAAAAAAAATCACCGTTACTGCTTGGTTAAAATTTTGGACCGAAAACAAATCTTCAGTTGTATAATCCTACCTGGTTACAGTAATCAAGGTTAGCTTATTCTTCCCATAGTTAATAAACGTGAGCACAAAATGTTTGCAGAACTTTTTCTCGTTTTCTTAAGAACAACTGGACGAGGAATTTAATCATATTTTTATCATCTGCCCCTTACAATTTTTTGTTTTGTCAAGTAATGACAACAGGAGGCTATTGATTTGGCTTGCTTTATCAAAGCTGCAATCAAAATTTGCTGTTGTCACCCTAAATATTTAGTAGTAAAGTAAGGCTTTCACAAGACTTGGCATTTTATTTTCAATTCAAATCTTATGCTATACGTGAAGCTATCTGATATCGTAACATCGTTCTTAAGTAGAGGAACGGTAATTTAAAAAGTTTTTGTCTTACATAAGGGTGGCAAATATGTTTTCATTGATGAGTGGGAAGAAACAGACTTTTTATGCCCCCCCAAAATCCCATTTATGTCTTTGGAAATATCTCTTTTTTTCCACTCTTAATATAGGTAAATACTTACTAGAGAAACAACAATCCTAGAATGGGCTTCTAGGTGCTATTTTTAACTTAAAATTTGAATTTTAGTTGCTATGCGACTGTTTGCTCAAATTTTTTCTCTCGATCTCTTAAAGTCCATGATTTTTTTTCTCTCGAGATTTTTGTGACAAAGTTTAGTTTCTCAAATAAAACAAAGAAAAAGATATCACTGTGACAAGTGTTTTGTGGAATAGGCTGTATTGACCCTCCCTCTTGTTAGGACAAGATCCGTTAGTTACTTGGGGATTATGAGTTTACTGCAGATATTCAAAAGACACATAGCAAATGCTGCTCTAACTTTTTTTCCAAGGCTGAATGTGTGGGACTCCTTCCCTCTACTGTTTTCTCTCTGCTTCGATTGTGATAGATTTAAGTCTGATGTCATTATCTTTGCCTTTTGGATAGCCAGCCCTGGTCATAAAACTTTGTTTTATTTTTATTTTTCCAATACTTTTGACTGAAGTGAAATACTCCTAAAGCTAGGCATGAAATTTTGTATTATGTGGAATGAAACAAATTTTTTTAATGGATGTTGCAGTAATTAGACTAAGACTGGCAAACACTAGATCCAAAAATCATAATGCTAATGACAGAGTACAACAACCCTTTTTATATTAACCATACCACTTGAAAGTGTGAATTTTTATATTCACAATTACAAATGACTTTTAGGAAAACTAAAAAATTGCAGTTACTTCACAACAATTTTTATCTTGAGATAAAAATTGGTGAACATTCTTCATTTTCGCAGCAGGTTCCATTTTGAAGTTTTCCTAGGATCAAATATTTTTTGATAAATCGTAACATTTAAAAAACTTACGTAGCTTTAGTTTAACTTTAGATTTACAGTACATTAGTTATGTAGTGTTCACTGTATAGTAATTCTGCAAGAAACAGATTTTCTGACTTTTTTTTTATCAGGGTATAAGTCTGTAATATAAGATGATCAGTATCAGTTTGGAGTTAAGCCACTACATACGTAAGACTAGTATTTACCCATGTGCTTATCTTCTCGATTCATCTTCCGATCATTATACTGTCTTTGTAGTCGTAACACTTGGAGCCCCACTAGATGATCATCATACCTGGAGTAAATTGGAAGGTACAGTTCTAAAAGTTTCCAGATCTTTTTGTGTGGTCTCTGGTGATAGCCCGTAGAAACTAATGCGTTCAATTTCATTTCGCCTTTAGGAAGGCAGCTTGGATATCAATGGACTGAGATTTTAATTCTGGGCTGACTCGGATGCTCTCCTTTCAGCACGTGGTACTGTCTGTGCAGAAGGACTGGATTTGTTGAAAGTTCTTTGCATTCAGACGAGTTTTGTACTACTCTGTCAATAATCGTCAGGATCAAAACCCACTGCAATACTTCTTTGGTTTTCCACAAGATAAATTCAAAGCATTTGGCATCCTCGATGCTACTGTTTTTTCCGCAATGAAAGTAAATGAGAGAAAGATTTTACAGTTAGAGGTCAAGGCTGTTGTGATGAAAAGATCAGTTCCTAATATCGTTAGAAAAGTCACATGATACTATTTGTCCATTAGAAAGTTATACATTCTAAAAACCTCTCCTCTTGCTGGTTGACTAAGATTTCCCTAGTGGCTATTTGAGGTACCCCTGTGCCATACGTTGACCGTGAAGCAGGATGTGATTGTAGTCAATTTACNCGTCAGGATCAAAACCCACTGCAATGCGATGATTCATGATTGCTCTTAGTCCTTTACTCTATAATTTACTTCTTTGGTTTTCCACAAGATAAATTCAAAGCATTTGGCATCCTCGATGCTACTGTTTTTTCCGCAATGAAAGTAAATGAGAGAAAGATTTTACAGTTAGAGGTCAAGGCTGTTGTGATGAAAAGATCAGTTCCTAATATCGTTAGAAAAGTCACATGATACTATTTGTCCATTAGAAAGTTATACATTCTAAAAACCTCTCCTCTTGCTGGTTGACTAAGATTTCCCTAGTGGCTATTTGAGGTACCCCTGTGCCATACGTTGACCGTGAAGCAGGATGTGATTGTAGTCAATTTACGGAAGAAAATAAAGATAGAGGTTGCAGGACAAAGTATGTAACTGGTCAAAGCTTTCTTCGATTAGATGATTATGGACTGCTACCTGTGATAACTGACCAATCTGTGTTGCTAGTGCTGGCTCTCCTTTAGAATGAAACCACGTTTAAGAACTAAGATCTTTTCTTGGAGGTAACTTCCTTGCGTCCACTCATGGCTGAGGTACAGCTGGTAGCTAAAGTGGTAAGGGGTGAACACATCAGTCAGCAACGTCAACGTCACAATCTTATGCTCTGCTTTAACTGTTAGAGTTACACTTGAAGGTTTGACTGAGGACGTTTTCCTCATTATTTTTTATAGTGTAGAGAAAACAATATTATTTTAATCGGAGTTTTTTGCTGCTGATTGGTGATTAGCCATATATGGATTAAAAGAATGAACTCTGATAAAATTTTCTCAATGTTTGGTACACACCTACTGCCCATCTTCAACGAGAATTGTAGTTAGCTCTTTCCATTTGTAGTAAATTATATTGCAGAAAATAATAGAATCATCGCTTTAGGTTCTTAGCTGTGAGCTTATACTTAGTCCGAGCTTGGAATATCATCTTCTTATTATAAAGGCAACTGTGAAGGGAAGTCATCAGGAATAAATTTTGTTTAAGGTTTTGTATTGGACAGAGCCAGAAATTTGTCCCTATAAACACCAATGAGTGATGGAGTCCCGCCAATGGACACTGTAAGGGGCTAAATTCGTTAAAGTTAGGGTGTTCTTAACTATTTTTAACCAACATAAAGCATGTCAAAAGCAATATTTAGATTTTTTTTCGAGGACTTGCTTAGCCTTTTAGAAGACTGTCTCTCGACCAGAGCATTTGACAAGGGCGATTATGCAACAGTTGTTGCTACTGTGATTTTAAAGGATTCACAGAGCTCCAGAAATTCTTAATTCAATTCTAGCTTCCGTTTTCTATTGCAAATTTCTCCGTTGACCTACAAAGACTTATCCATCTGCAAAATATCTCATGCAACACTCTCTTAGGTTTCTTTAAATGTATCCGGGTACAATATTACAATCTGGTAAAGTGACCAATAATGGATGACTTGCTGACAAAAAAACTTTGCCGAGGGCTATTCTTTGCAAGACGAAGTTGGCATAGGGAAGGCCAACAGTAGATCGTGCGTTAGCCTTTCTGTACAACTCACTTGCTTTTCAAGTCTCTTTTACAGTTTTCAGTGTATCTTTTTGGAGTGTTTTTTTTATCATGGCTCACCACCCGAATTTACAAGTTAGACTAGCTTGTTAAAAGGAACGTGGGGAAATTAACGATGAGTTTTCTTGTCCTGCTCTTGAACTATCGTGGCTTCTTTGTACCTGTTTGGCTGCTGTGACCTGTCTATCCCTTACGTTATGTTGTGCAAACTAACGTGTTTGTTTTAGCCGCCGTGTCTGAAAAAACATCAGAATAGATTTGTGAAGAACCTATTGAGCAAGATGAAGACAGAGAGCTTAGTGGCAAATGAAGTAAATTAAAACCTTTTTCTGTAGACAGAGACAGGAAATTCAAAGAAATTGCTATAGTAAAAAAGCTGGAGATATTAGAAGAAGCAATTTTAAATCGCTCAACCTGAATTGTACAGGAGTAATAGATAAAATGGTACCATCCTTTCTCAGAAAGAAGTAATTAAATAGCAGTGCTTTGAATACGGAAAAGAGCTTTTCAGTAGACCCGAAGACGATGACAGACCAGATTTGAGAACATGTTACCATGCAGAAGTAGAAACTTGAGGTAGTCGTCAGTAAAATCAGAAAAGCATTATACAAGACTAAGAGTAATAGAGCTGGATACCTAAATGGAATTGCTGCAGAACTCTTAAAGGCCGGTGTAGAAACAACGTTCTTAGAGAGGCAATAATGTGCACAGTAGCAGAGGTTAGGAGAGAGGCAAGGGTGTATAGTTGGTAGTCAATCTATAAGGGACATCAGATATGCATATGATACAACAATCATCGCAAGTCTAAAGCAGAGTTAACAAAGCAACTGATAAACCTTAACGTGAGAGTTTAAGATTTGCCTTTAAAGTTAATGCTGATAAGACCCAAGCAATCGTAATAAAGAAAAACGGCGAGCAGACAATTCATGTTAATGGAGAAGAAATAAAGGTATTTTAACAATTCAGGTATCTAGAATCGACGGCAAAGGAAGATGTTGACGATTAAGACAATAATGGGTATTGGTCAAAATACAAGAATACTAACCGAAGTTTGGAAGTCAGCAGGCATTAGTGTAGGGCTCAAGGTAGTGCTATTCAAGAGTTCGATATGGAGGACTTTGCCTTATGCTGCAGAAAGCTAGGTATTGAAAGGAAATGAGGAGGAAGTGCTAGAGTCCTTTGAGTGTTGAAAAGAGTTTTTTAGGGTAGGTTGGATTGAAATACTTACAATAAAAACCATAAAACCAGCTAGGATTTTTTGCAGTCAAATTGATGCTTGAATTTGAGATTACCAGATTAGAGTTAGTTTGTAATAACTTTAAGTTTCGGCTGCAAAATATCCCCAAACGTAATCTAAACCCAATATAAACAATTCCTGATGGTGCTTTTGGGACAGCTTGATACCAAAATGAGTAAATGAGCTAGATCTATAGCAAATGGGCCTTTAACACCCTATTATTGGATGGGCTAGCATACACCACAGTGCTTGGCTTAGTAAATCCATGGTAAAGTAAACGATATAAATCCAAGGCTGCTAAGTCAGTTCAGGTTTGATACCATATATTTCAAAATTAATACAATCCATGATCCTTTAGGAACCGACGAAAAGATTTGCATAGAGAGTAATTGAGACCAAGTCATCCTCTAATCCCATTTGTTATTTGTCCTGTAATGTAAACCGTAACCTTTTGTATAAAACCTGTTGACTATATTACTCTTTTCGTTACTTTTTTTGTTTCCTTTTGCCAAAGTAAAAGCACCGTTAGACCCTCCTCTTTGACCTTTTGTGGGGTAAAATTATTTGAAGTATTAAAACAGAAAAAGTAATCTCGATAAGATAATCACTGCCAAAGGACTGGGTTTTTTGTCCGGATACAAATTATAAGAAAAAAGTCAACAATTACGTGAAACTCCCTTTTATTGGTTCTAATGTCATCATAAAGTCGCAAACTATTAAGCTTGTACAGTTTTTTCGTTCACAGAGTCTGTACAGGGATGAAAGAAATAAAAAATAGAAATAAGTATGAATAAATTCACGAATATATGTCCCACTCAACTGAAATAGCTTTGAATCTTGCTAAGGATGAACTAGATTGAAGAAGTGATAGGAACTCTACCCTAAAGTTTGCTGGATTTTTAAACAACAAAACATTACAAGGTTTAACAATCTAAAGATTTCTTTTTATTATCCTTTCCTTAACCCTAAAATTCACGGTCATGTTGAATGAACATTCATAGCGAAGAGCTGTAATGGGCTGTAAAAAATGTCTACCTCGCTGGTAAACAATTAACATGATTGTGCAACTGTCTTGACAGTTACAGATGTCACTTGCGTATTTCCATGTAAAAACCACCAATCTTCCATATGGTTGGACCGCAATTCGTCAACAAAATTCTTCTTTTGATGATTTCAAAATAAAGTTATTTACCTTCGGCCATCAAAAACAAGGGTAGAGAAAAATAATTTTGGATAGAGATTAACAGTAAAATATAAAAAATTGGGACTTTTTAATTCCTTAAATTTCATGCTGGACTGTAAACAGTTATGTTAATATTAAAGATGCTTTGTCAGAACATGTTGTCACTCCAGGAAATTATATCCTAGTAAAACACTATTATCTCAGAAGAGCTATGATAAGTTTTGTTTTCGAGTGAGAAGGCTAATCTTTCTCCACCTCCATGCAGACCACCTGCGAATTTCTGCTTTAATTTCTAATTTTAGCTTTGATTGTTTATTGTAATGGCTTTTTCTAGAGGCTACTTAGTGTTTTGTAAACCGCCTCTCCTTGTATCCTAAATTTAGTTATTTATTAAATGAAATTGATAATATATTAATTACAAGGCGTAACCAATCTTTACTTTTAATTGGTTACTTTTAATTTGTAGAACGTTCAACTGAGCCACTCATTTTGAATACTAGATATACTACCAACTTGGGATATCCTAAAGTATTGGTAATAGTCCTCATTTATTCCCCTATGTGTAATATCTTTCAGTCATGGATGATTCAAGTCTTGACACCACTGTTACTGTGAGGATAAGTAACTTTTCATGCTGATTTTTAATGTTTATAAACAATTCACAAGGGCATTAAAACTGTCTGTTTCTTAGTGTAATTGTTAGTAGAACATAGGTTTTGAAAAACCTTATCCTTCTAAAGTCAAAATGGTAGCTAAATATGTTGAAAAGATTCTCACTGTGTAATACATTTATATGTGTCAGGTTATTTAAAAACCTGGTCCCTGCCTTGTAAAGGAAGGTTGTTGGGCTAGCTCTTCCAATACTAAATTCGTATCAAAAGCACTTAGAGCATTTGGTATTATATGGTTTAACAAGAATACGACCAGTCTAATCTTTCTTGTCAGTTGTTCAAATTTAGTATTTTTACTCAATAAAAACTTTTATTCATCTTAATTTATTAATAATACTTAATACTTATAATTAATAATAATATAATTTTTATAATTTATTTTATTTTTATTATTTTCACTTTTTTTTACCGTTTCCTTTTCTTTGCGTTCAACTCCGGCAAGTGGTCTCGATAGCCTTGTTTTAAGTAACACAAAAAGTTTTCTTCTTCAGGTCACTTGATTAAGAAAGGCTGCCAAGAAGTGCTCATTTTTTTTAGAAAAGCAGATTAGGAAGAGTGTACATGATGAAACTATTTAGTAAGAAGAGATGAAATTATCAAGGGACAGATCCTGGGGAAGTGTCTTGTGCCTTTTGTCAAATACAACCTGACCTGACCCGGTAAAGGGTGTTTTAAGAGTTACTTATTTTTCAAAAAGCAGCTGACTAGCNCTTGTAAAGGAAGGTTGTTGGGCTAGCTCTTCCAATACTAAATTCGTATCAAAAGCACTTAGAGCATTTGGTATTATATGGTTTAACAAGAATACGACCAGTCTAATCTTTCTTGTCAGTTGTTCAAATTTAGTATTTTTACTCAATAAAAACTTTTATTCATCTTAATTTATTAATAATACTTAATACTTATAATTAATAATAATATAATTTTTATAATTTATTTTATTTTTATTATTTTCACTTTTTTTTACCGTTTCCTTTTCTTTGCGTTCAACTCCGGCAAGTGGTCTGGGCAAATTATACCTTTCTGAGATTTAAAATAATCTTTAAAAAGTAAAAGAATAAACGAAGGTCTTCAATCACTTAATTTCACTGAAAAAATTATAGGCATAGAATTTGAAACTGGATTTCTTGTAGCTGTTCTTAGGGCACAGTCTTTCAGCTGTGAAGTAGAAATAAAATAATAAGTGAGGGGTTTTTTTTGTAACAAATTGCTGATACCTACGATGATAAAATGGGCAAGCCGAAAGTAACTTAAAGCACTTCAAAATATCTTCCTATGAGGGATAATTGATGAAATTATATTTCGATCATTCTGATCTTAAAATTAAAACAAAACAGGGCCTTAAAACTGTCCTGTAACTTACCCTGGGCAGCACTGATACCTATAAAATTCGAAAATCAAATAATCAGGACAATATCCCAATGCAATTGTGTTACTGTAACCAGAGTGGCTTTTACGTCTCAAAAATTATCTTTTCTCGCTACAAATGACTTCTTGCCTGTCATAAATTTCAGTTTGGTTGTTTACGAGTTTGTGTCGATATTATATCAGGTACGG
The DNA here is from genome assembly GCA_003991215.1 of Morbakka virulenta. NCBI lineage: Eukaryota > Metazoa > Cnidaria > Cubozoa > Carybdeida > Carukiidae > Morbakka > Morbakka virulenta. Next base: position 14,326,282 of record RDPX01000001.1, read on the forward strand.
AGGCTACGCTCTTTTAGATTAATGCTTAGAATAAAATAGGCTGACAGGCTAGTTTCCGACAAAACATTGTCAGCAACTTTAGTTCCCTGAAAATGGAATGTTAAAAACTTTCATGAAATTGTTATCTTGAAATGGTCTACTGAGAAATTCTATTCCTACAAATCGTAAATACAACAACAGTTTCTCTAAAATAACCCTAAGCATTAAAATGGTAAAAACTATTTATCCCAGTTTTCACAATAGTTTCTGCAGACGGAAAACAGTATATATGGTTTCCAGTTACTGTAGAGTGTTAATAAAAAAAATTAAAGGTTACCTTTCAATCTCCTGTTGCCTTTCTCATTTGTAAGTTACCCTTTGATTTGTGGTTTTGTTCCATTAAAAGAGTTTTTTCGATACTAGTGTCAACATAAAAAAGTCGTTCACAAAAATAAACGCAGGCACAATGCATATGTGCATTTTTACATATATATTTATTTTTATGACTTAATGGTAAATCTTAACTATTATTATATTTATATGTCATCAAGAAATATGTGTCATAAAATAAATTGTTTCGAGATTTATTCTTGGCTAGATTCTTAATGTGTAGAATCGACATAGATTTGTAAACCAATCGTATATTTCTGATTTAAGAAATCTGCCAGATAAAGGGCATGAACAGTTAATTTTTGAAGTTTCATAAGTAATTGCGTTCCTGTTTTCATACAAGGTCGACATTATGGGATTTTTAGAATTGGTTCTACACTGTTGACTTAGTGTATAGCAATCTTTTATCTATATCAGCCTGTACACTGTACCTGAGTGGGAATCGTGAATTGTTTACATCTTCTGTAATAATACATTGTATTCAGAGAATGCCCTTCTCACAGATTCTTTACAGTGCATAACAGAACAATTTATTACGTTTATCCTTGAAATTATACGTAGAAAGCGGCAATTGTTATGTATCTTCCTTAACTTGACCATTTTATGTTATACAAGTTCATACAGTGACATATGACGAAATACAACCTAGCAATACAAAAGGTGCAGTTTAGGTAGCGTATTCGTATATAAGTAGATATTTGTGGTTTCCTCGTCTTTTGTTTTTGCGTTTGTAACAAAAAATGTAAATGTAATGTGCAAAATCTACTACTTTTGCATATACTTATATAGTTGTAAATATCCCCAATGGGGTCTGACTTAACCTGGTCCATCATAGGTGTTTAAGAACTGTCTTGTATTTAATATTGAGTATATTTGTGACCCGGCAAGCACAAGAATTTTTGGAAAGTAATTTTTAATTAAAGGTATCTAAGGTATTTGGGTATGCTGGCCAGGAGGCCTTAGGGAATAAACGACCCTACCCGATAATGCATAGTTTCAGGTTATCCTTGGGCAAGGTGTACAATCTGTATCGCCCCCCGGGCCAGGGTAACGTCGAAGCACTGTGTTGCAGCGGAGCTTAAGGGATGTTGGCAGAAGAGCCTAATAGAAGGCCAAGGGTAACGCCAATCATATGGTAGTAGGCAAGTACTTGTGTCCAACCATGGAAAGGTTACTACCTAACTGCACCCAGTGCCTTGTGGGAAAGGTTTCAGACAAACCAAAGGCTAGAGTTCCAGCTCGAACAACTGGATGTGGAAGGCAAAAGGAAACCACCACATTATTTATCCCTAGTATATATCAGGACAGCGCAAATCAGTGAAACAAATATAAACAACGTAAATGTGAGTTCTATTAACGATACTTCCTCGCTCGGTACAGGATCTCATGTAAGGCAGGTGAACCTGGACCGTCATCATGCTACTGTCGTCAATATTGGAACATGGAATGTCAGGACAATGTACCAAAGTGGAAAGCTTGATAACGTTAAACTAGAAATGGATAGACTTGGTGTTAGTGTTATTGGAATCAGTAAATTAAGATGGAAAGGACCTGGAATTGTAAACTCAAAAAGCCATAAACTAGTTTACTCTGGAGGGCAACGGCACGAAAACGAAGTCGGCGTTATTCTAAATCCGGAACAAGCAAAGGCGCTTCTCGGATATTGGGCTATATCAGATCAAGTTATTCTTGTAAAAATGAAAAGCTCACCATAAAACTCTATAATTCAAGTTTATGCTCCAACTTCAGGCAGTTCTGATGAAGTTGTAGAAGCGTTTTATGAAGACCTCGGGAAAGCTTACAAGCAATGTAAATCTCAGGAAATACATATTATTATGGGCGACCTCAATAGCAAAGTTGGCGAAAAACAAGATGGAAAGGTTCCAGGACCATACGGACTAGAAGACGGCAATGAAAGAGGAGATAAATCTGTAGATTGGTGCAAAGCACATAATCAGATCATAGCGAACACTTGGTTTCACCAACCAAAAAAAGGAAATGGACGTGGATGAGTCCTGACCGCAGAACCAGAAAGCAAATTGATTTCATCACCATAAATGTCCGTTTCAGGAATGCAATTAAACAAGCGAAAATCTATCCCGGAACTGATTGTGATAGTGATCACGCTTCTGTTACTTGCAAACTTCAGATGAGATTCAGAAAGAAGAAGATTGCCAATTCAGCACCAAAGTCAGATTTTACGGCGCTACAATGTAATACATATGTAAGGCAAGAGTTTGCTCAAAGTACAGAACAGATTCGAAGTTCTTAAGCAAGAGGGAAACACCACGCGAGACACGTGCAAACAAGCATCCATATCAACAGCGATAGAGACGTTGTCGCCAATTAAAAGACAAAGCAAGAAACCCTTGATGACAGAGGAGATAGTCAAGGAACTGAAAGAAAGGCAAAAGGTCAAAGACCGCAGCAGTGAGGAATACCGAAATAAGACTAGGTTGATACGACACAAGTGCAGAGACGCGAAGGAAACATGGCTAAATGAGCAGTGTTCAGAGATAAAGAAAGCGAAATCGACAAGTCCCAAGGAGATATATGACAGGATCAAATCACTATCAGGTAGAAATACACGAACCTGTTGCGGTTGCATTAAGTCTAAGGATGGAAATATTCTTGTAGATGACAAAGGTATTATGAATAGATGGTCAGAGTACATTGCGGAGCTTTTTGAAGATGACAGAGGTGACAGACCAATCGTCAACAATAACATGGATGGCCCCCGAATCATGGAATCAGAAATACGGCCAACAATAAGAAGATGAAAAGAAGCAAAGCTTGTGGGCCAGTTGGGATCAACATAGAAATTATAGAGGCTCTCGAAGACTTTGGAATTACAACAGTAACAAGAATAGCTAACACAATATATGAAACTGCGGAACTACCAGAAGACCTTCTTAACTCTGTATTTGTCGCTATACCCAAAAAGCCAGGAGCAATAGACTCCATCGTACGATAAGCTTGATGAGCAATGTGACTAAGCTCACCCTACGTCTTATCATGGCCAGGGCAAAAGGAAAAATACAAGAAAAAGTAAGCGACGTACAGTACGGATTCGTGAAGGATTCTGGAACAAGAAACGCCATATTTGTTTTGAGAATGCTCTGTGAAAGAAGTATCGAAATGCAACAAAAGTTATACCAAGGCATTCGACAACGTTTAACACCGTAATTTATTTGACGTTTTGAAATCGATTAGCATCGACGGAAAAGATTTACAGCTTTTAACTAACTTGTACTGGGAACAGAAGGTTGCCGTCAGAGTAGGCACTGGGGTCAGTGACTACGTTTCTATCAAACGAGGAGTGAGGTAGGGATGCGTGTTTTGACCAAACCTCTTCAACATTTACAGTGAGATGATTATGCGAGAGTTGGATGGTATAAGTGGGTCTGATATTGGAGGCCGTTATGTCAACAACCTAAGATACGCTGATGACGCAGTCCTAATCAGCAATTCCGAGGAAGATCTACAAAGATTTCTGCAAATAGTCGTAGAAGCAGTTAGCAGACAAGGCCTTACACTAAACTGCAAGAAAACTGAGTGCATGGTCGTCACCAAGCAAAACGATGTTCAATGTCAATTGAAAATTGGTAATGAGAAGATTAAGCAGGTGAAGAGCTTCAAGTATCTTGGCAGCATTATTACTGAGGACGGTCGATGTGAGAGTAAGATAAAATCCCGTATTGCTATGGCAAAAGAAGCTTTCCAGAGACTTAAATCAATTCCTGTCAGCGGAAACCTAACAATGCCTACAAATAGAAGGATATTAGAGTGCTATGTTTTTCCAGTATTGCTGTATGGAAGTTAATGCTGGACAATCTCATCTGAGATGGAAAAAAGACTGAGAGCGGTAGAAATGTGGTTCTATCGACGAATCCTGAAAGTTAACTGGACATCCCATCAATCAAACAAAGATGTACTGAGACGAATGGGAACAGGCAGGAAATTAATAACGACAATCAGACAAAGGCATATGAGATTTTTTGGTCACCTGATAAGAAAAGACGGAATGGAGAGCCTTTCAATCACTGGAAAAATCAATGGAAAACGAGACAGAGGAAGACAAAGACTAACGTTCCTAAAGGATATGAGAAGATGGACAGGAACATCATCATGTGAGCTCATACAAGGGGCAAGGAATAGAAAAAGATGCCGCGTCATGACAGCCAACGTCAGTCAGGATACGGCACCTTGAGAGAGAGAGAGAGAGATCAAAGGTATTATTTCTTAAGTAAGTGGACATGGAATCAAAATTTAAAATTAAAAGATACTATATTACTTAGCAGCAAAACAATGTAGAATTTTTCTTTTTGCCTGACGATATTGGTGGGACTCTCTTTCCTTGCCCCTCCTTGGCCAAGTACCTGAATGAACCTGATTTTAATTCGGAAAAATTAGCTCTGTAACATTAAAAATTTACTTCCTAATATGAATTTGACAATGGCAAAACTGATTTAAACTTAAGAATTTAATCAAACCATATATGTACGCATAGAAACATGTATACTTTATAAAACGACCCCAAATTTTTGGAAAAACAACTCGAGAGGCTTGTCAACTAAGTTTTTTTATAAATTCAGTTTCTTACGATTTGATGAAGATGAAACTTCAGAATTGCATAGCAGCAACATTAGACGGCTTACATGGCATAGTAATTATCAAACCCATATATCAGTTTATTTCATGTCATCCCTCCCTAAATAAAACCTTAAACAGCTGCCTTTTCCTTTTTCGCTAATCTCGTTTTGGTGTTGGGTCGTACTAATACCTGGCCAAAAAAATTAGACCAAAACAGATATGGTATTATGTGGGATTTGAAAAGTCCGTATTATTAGTGGTTTATTTGAACAACGTTTGACAATAAATGACTTTAGAGCCCCGACACAGTATTACTGGCTCATATGCAATATAATCTTTACAACTGACCTCGATTATAATTGGTTTTTAAACCGCAGCTAATTTCGTTCTCCCCAGACTTATTGTATATCTTGGAAGTGTGTTGTCAGGAGATGGATTTTTATAGCTGTAGCAACAGGGGGTAAGAGGTTTGGCTTCCAGTTCATTTTGAAGAAAAATTCTTAATAAGAAAGTTTATTGACAAGTATCATACATAACTTGCGCTCTTGTTTGTGGTTCTATGTTTATCCGTCAATTTTAGCATAAGTTAGAATCAAAGACTCTATATTCCGTTTGGCGAACTAGAAGCAAGTAAAGTATACTTAAAGACTATATAAACTAATAGACCTTTGCTATTACATATCACATGCTGTCATATATGATCACCATCTGTTTGAAACTAAAACAAATCAAATTGCTTCAGTCATCTGATGTCTCTAAATCTCCTTCATTGTATCAACCTACTATGTTAAAGAACCTTAAAGGTCATTAGTAAAACGCAATGTCAGTAAAATATTTTTTGTCCTTGTCTTGACTTTTAACACACTCCCCCTTTTAAATTTTGCTTTTTTTCAAATCTTAAAATATCAATATCAGTCTTTTTAAAGCTATGTTTAAAAATCATATTGGGCATTAGTTATACCTTTTTATGAAACCAATCTAGTAACTGACAGCAAAAATTTCACTTCATTCTCAAAGGTCCAGTTTTAAAAATTTACTTTTTGTTGAAAGATTTGTACAAGGAAATAAACATTAAGATGAATGTATACATACGTATGTATCTGTGATTGGAGGATAAAGTGCAAATATAGGAAACTGTAGGAAAAACTTACAATATTGACCATGTTGTTTATATTGGTATACATATACATACATAAATTGCAAAACGTTTTGCTTAATTTGTTCAATGGAACAAACAGTTTTTTAACAGTTTCTAAACCTAAGGAGAAGGAGAAATATTCTGCAAGCCTATCTGTAGATGTAAAGAATTTCAAAATAATGAAAGAAAGTAATGAAGAAATGGGATAGAAATTTATCACCAAGTACTGATATCCTCCAGTACTTTTATTTTGTCTTTTGTAAAGCATAGGGCAATATATATTGATCTAGGAAGAGATGTGGCTAACGTCGTTGTCTTTAATAGGTGCCACCTTTTACTTTGATTAAAATGAAGCAGTTCTATGGCCCTTCCCTCCAAAACAGAGTATTTTCAAGAGTTTCAATGCTTAGCACCTTGATCTTGTAAAGCGTGACAATTTCAGTATGGTCTTTTGGTTCTGATATTCCCTTTTACAATGAAAACTAATACACTGCAAAATTATCAGTCTGCTGTGCTTAAAACTGATAAGATCCTATCTGTAATAAAAGTTCAGATTTTGTACGCCATGGGAAAACATCTGTGAAATCTATTCGAATAGAAGGCTTTAGTTTAAGACACAGATGGTGTAGCTCTGCTGAATAAATGAAAAGTTACATCATCTGCATTGATCTAAATTGGATGTGTCCATATCAGCTAAAAACTGCAATATTTTCACTTTTCAAGCTTCTGTAGAAAATACGGCCTGACTGACGCTTCTAAATCGATTTATTTGAACTATGATAATTCCTTCTTAGTGTTGGGTAGACAACCAATTTCCTAACTAAAGAATCACTTACGTATGTAGTTGAAATGCACCAACAATTGTATCAGGCTAACAGACTAACTATTCAGTCAAAATTGTCCTTTTAGCCCTGTTGGCAAGCTTTTTGCTCCAAAGAGGCATGAATCAATTATGGTGTTATACAGATAGTACGCTGGTTTTATCTACTTTAAATTTTTTAACGGTGATATTAAGCTATACAATACACTATGGTATAACAACAAGAGCATCTCCACTATTACACTACTAGTATTACTACTACTACTACTACTACTACTACTACTACTACTATTACTGTTATAATTTTTATTACTATCACTATTAATAATAATAATAATAATAATAATAATAATAATTTGTTGCTATTGTCACCAAACAGTAATGATAATAATAATTATAGCATATCGGGACTGGGATTTGGAGTGAACCTGTGTTTCATAATGACGATAAGATGAGGGTAAAGGATATCGAACAAAAACGTGGCGCAAATGCAACAAAATAAGCTGATAATAAGATTACAACAGGTGGTATGAAAATGCATTTGATGTCTGTTCCCAACTGAAAGGCACCAGGATCTGATAGAATCAAAGGATTTGGTTCAAGGATTTGTTTAAAGGATTTTGTTAAAACGATTCTCTAGTCTGCATGATGATTTAAGTAGACATTTAAATGATTGTGATCAGAAGGGTCAGGTACCTGAATGGAAGGTGGAAGGAAAAACATCATTAATAATAAAAGATGGAACAAAGTGGGCAGTTGTTGAAATTTGCCGAAATATTGCTCGACTGAATTTACTGTGGACACTGATGACAGGAATATTCGCAGATAAAGTAAACGATCATGTGAGCAACAGTGATATGTTACCATTGGAACAGAAAGGTTGTCGCAAAGAAACAAAGGTGACAAAATATCACCTTGCTGTAGATAAAACCATAATGAGGAATTGTGAACCTCGTCACGCAAATTTTTGTAAGGCTTGGGATGACTTCAGGAAGACATATGATATATTTCCACGCCTCTTGTGTTATCGAAAAAGTTGATATCTTTGGTATTCCAGACAATGTAACTGATACAAATACTGAAAGTATGCCTAAGTGGAAAAACAATTTATATGCCAACCAACGGCCATTCGGCCATTGTTAAGGAGCTTCTATTTTATTAATAAACGGCCCGTCGTATCGACGAAAGGATTTGTTGAGTTTAGAAGATGTAAAGGTATTAAAACTGAAATTGGAAATATGTTGAATCTCAAAGTTATTACTGTTCCTCTTGGCATTGATTTAATTGGCGTTATAAAATATCACCAGGAAACAATAAAATACATCTTCCTCGGAGTCGAAGGATGTGCTCCATTTTGCCAAGGCAGTTTATTTTCAGATAATCTTTTGGCCACTCCTATTGTCCCACATCTCCCAAGATTCACCTCGGTTTACCACGGCCTTTCTTCCCGTCAATAAAACCTTCTAAAATCAGCTGCACTAATCCACCACTGGTTCCTCTCATGATGTGACCTGCATACCTAAGTTTTCTCCTTGCCAAATCTTCCGACCAATTTCTTTTCACTCCAATGATTTCTTTCGATTTAATTTTCAGGATTTTTCTATAGCACCACAACTGGAAGGCATCTATCTGTTTTTAAATTGCATTGTTAGTCCATGTTTCACATCCGTAAGAAAGATTTTACAGATTTTTACATAACAGTCAGGTATCCTTTTCTTTAGGTTTACATTAGCAGCTCGTTTTAATAGCTCTTTACATTTGCAGAGAGCTGTTTTTCCCATGCCAATTCGTTTCTTCATATCACCCATACTTCTCATATCGTCATATATCATGCTTCCCAAGTATTTACATTCCGTCACTTGTTGTAATGTTTCTCCATTTACTTTAATGGTTAAGAATGATGGATTTTTCTTTGCTTTATTTTTAATTTTCATTATCATTTTCATTACCATTTTCCTTCGATTAGGTACAATAAAAAAAGGTCTTGACAAGTACTTCACAATACTCTTCTTCTTTTACTTTCGGCTACATTGATAGCATCCATGAATCTATGTATCCTTTCGGTCTGCCTCTCTTCCTCCTTCCTGACCGGGTAGTACGACTTGCCAAAAGCCGTCCTGGGGACTATGCAAGGCAGGGTTGTCCTTTTCCCCGAGGTTCGAAGGTGAACCCGCATACCCGTAAGTACTTCACAATACAAAAAAGATAAATGACAATGTAACTTTTTTATGTTTTTTTAAAATTTTGTGTCATGATATGTTGTGCTCTGGAGCTACAAGATTTCTATCATTAACTAGCACAAATATTTTACTGAGAATATCTGCAAACAATATTAATTGTCCGAGCGAGAAAAGCAAGCGAGGACACCCTCCCACATGTCGAATTTCATGCTAAAGATCCAATAGTATACTTCAGATACACCAGGAACATTTATCTTTCCACCAAAAAGTACGCAAATCTTTTGTGTAAACAACTTGTTCATGGAATTCGCACCCTTAGTTTCAAGGGATGCTGCCCGCTGCTCTCTGTTTGTCAGCTGCAGCCGTTCCAATTGACTCGCTCAGCATGGAGTGTTACCAGACTTGGTTTATTTCAGACAATCTTTGAAAACATTAAAAAAGTAAATGAGCATTCCAGTTTATAAATTTTGGGTATTTCTAATGGAATGTACCACAAAAGTATTTACGAATTCATTGCAATATTCTCTTTTTAATTTGTGTAGACCACTTGTTCACGGCGTCCAATTTTTTCTTTCAAACTGTTTAAAGTTTCCATTTATTTTCTGCATCAGGAGCATTTTCAATAAGGTTGAGTACTTACTTTTATGGCGCAGGTAAACAAACAGATTATTTTATTGCACAGCTTGTTTTAATCCGTCGAAAAGCCACTTGAGTAGCAAAATCAGGTATTTGTTCAACTGCGCTCAGCATGTGACATTGGGTTTGTCAAGTTACTGTACTGAAAGCATGTTGAAAAATTGCAGGAAAAAAATTGACGACTCATTTGTTGCAAGATGACATACTGTACCTCCGAATGCGAGTTCTTTTTTTCTTGAAATTCGCGCGGAGGAGACGTGTTGCGGATTCTCCAAAGTTAATTTCAAGGCGATTTCCAATTCTAATTTCAATTTTCAACAAATCCCACCACATTATTTTAAAAGAATTTAAAGATTTCCTTTCTGAGAATTTACCAGAAATGATGACTGAAATATTGAAAGGTTAAAATTTTACTTTTACTTGCAAGTCACCCTTATATCTTATGTCTACGTCTTGCGCATACGTGTTCACAGGCCGGGCTTTAGGGTGGGGATGGCCCAAAATCAGCCGGGAAGGACGGGGCATGAACCTTTGGGGGAAGGGGGTCACGAGAAAAATCATCTTGAGGGGTCTTTGTTATTCTACCCAAGAGTTTCAGCTCAATATTAGTCCAAATCACCACCAAAAGTGTTTCACTGGATTTACTGGAAAATTCCCCAAAAATTCGAAAATTTTGCTGTTTTTGCATTTTTTCACAGTTGTAACTCATGATTGTTACGGTTTAACACAATACTAACAAAAAATTCTTGCAGAAAAATTCAGCTGAATTAAATGGAAAGTTTTCAAAAATTCTAGTGGTTTTTTTGCCTATTTTTTTAATGATTTAACTCAGGATTGTTCTGGGTTAACATACAACACTGAGAGGAAATTCTTACAGGTTTACCGATTTTCACCCACGAGTATCGCGGTCTCAATATCACTTTGTTGTTGTTCCTGTTTTTGGACTTGGTTTTTTGCATTGGCTGTGTGTTTGCCCTCGTAAGGACATGTTCCACACATTTTGTGTGGACATCTATTTCCTAGTGATAGATGGAAACGTGTACCTAAAAATAACGTGTCAATACTATGACAACCGCTGAGATGAGATGGAGGTTCCCTCCAAAGCAGTTTTAAGTATTCCTAGTTCTAAATCTAGGTTTCTAAACTAATTGAACGGTTATGTCCTGGAAAGTACCCTAATCCAGGGAAATAGTGGGTTGAAAACGGACTTACCTTACATCAATCCCAAAAACATTTTCATCATATTTTTTGTGGATATTCTGGGGAAAAGGCGGTATAAAAGTTTTTTTCCTGTTTTCTGTGTCTTCTGGGGAAGAAATACTTATTTTTAAGTTTAGTGTATTACATATTACAGAAAAGAAGAGGTCAGGGTGATTCAGGTCTGCCTTTTTGAGCTTTACACCTAGCAAAAAGGTTGCAAACATATTTATTATAGAAAACTTGTTCAATTTGGCAAAACTATTTCTTTGTTGTATTTCCAATGTTTTCCCAGCGCTCTATCTTTGTAATATTTGATATTGGCTTTTGCTTTTTTATACAAAAGTATACTGTAAGTGTCGTGGTCCTTGAAGCTGTGTAATACTATCACGTCTCCATATGTCAGGATTTACTGGTGGTCCCTTGGTACGTTTGCGAAGGCAATCAAGAGAAACTAGTGTTTTAATAAATATGTTTACTGAAGACTTTTCTTCATTAAACTGTATGTTTTAAAACTAGGCAGTTATTGTTCCCAATGACCAGTTTAATTTTAGAGGCAGTACCAGAAACCGTAATCTTTATACAGACTTTAAGCAATTTAACAGGATAATATTTAGTTATGACGTAAAATATAAATTCACTTCTGTCTCTAAATGGTACAGTAGACTAATGGTTGCTGTGTGATCTAAGTATTGGAGACCTTCGTTGTAGCTCTTGCATTCACTCCTTTGGCATTTTTCTTTTGTTTCTCTTTCTTCTTCATTGTAGTTTTCTATGCTTCTTTTAGCTTTTTTTTGTCAGCTATAACCAATTAGTATGTAAAATACTGGGGATTTTTGTCGTATCTTTTTATTATTTATTTGACATTCATTTTATATGTCGTAACAACTAACATGCCTAAAATTATATCGATTGTCAAATAATTACAAATTATTCTAAATCAGCTGTTGGTCTGCAATGAGCACTACAAAGATATTTCCCCCTTTTTAAAACCCATCAAGAATATCATTTGAAAAGAAGACATGAAATTATGGTCCATAAATTCAGTGCAACTAGGGAAAGAGTTTGTATCTTTCTTTGTATATTCATATTTAAAGTGATGTTGTTGCTTGCCATAACCAACGTATCTGACTTTATTAAGTTCCTTTAGCAATTTGTTTTCGTTCTAAAAATGCTGTCATGTGGCAATGTAAGACTGCCATTTACAATCTGTTGATTCAAGTTTTTCTCATGACAAATGAGGTCAAGAAGCAAAGGCTGACTATTTACATGGGTTGTCAATGGTGATGCTGTATTTCAGTAAAATCAGCAAAAATACCTCTCATAGTAAGGCCAGTCATATTCAATTTAATTGATATGATCAAGAAAGGATCAATAACATGCTGAGGCATTCCACCTTTATTTCACAAAAAACCCCTCCATTTTGAAAATCATAATTAATGGCAAGCTTGGCTTTAAGTATATACCCTTGGTTGTCAGGAGACATCTTTAGTTTTTTCCCTTTCATAGTTTTTACAAATAACCTGATTTATTTTTCAGAGCAGTTGATATTAAGGAAAATGAAACAAAAATATTTCGTATCCTTAAAAAATAGATTTCAGTATTAGTACTTAGCAAAACTGGGATAGATTTTTAGAGAAAGGAACAAGCACAGGTTAAACATCATAATGCAACATGAATAAGGTCCTCCCAATGTAAACGTACGCCAAATTTTGAATGTTCAATTCCCTTGAAACCTATGCTCTCATAATATATATTTATATTTATATTTATATTTATATTTATATTTATATTTATATTTATATTTATATTTATATTTATATTTATATTTATATTTATATTTATATTTATATTTATATTTATATTTATATTTATATTTATATTTATATTTATATTTATATTTATATTTATATTTATATTTATATTTATATTTATATTTATATTTATATTTATATTTATATTTATATTTATATTTATATTTATATTTATATTTATNAAACCTGCTTACCATTTTTTTTTTCACTTACTCACATACGTACTTACTTAGGTTGAACCTGTAGGTTAAAGCTGAGAGTATGTTCACACAAGTCAAATTCCTTTAGTCTAGACATGATCGAATTTTAAGTTTATTTCTTTTATACCGAATAAGCCTTACTGTATTTCATCAACTTAAATAATGGGTGAAAGCAGTAGTAGATTAGAAAAGAAACAGAAGAAATATATGTATATGTATATTTATATATATATAAATAACGCTCCCTTATGAAAGTTTGGTTGAGCACTCTATCTGAGATGGGAACCTGTTGTTAGCGTAATGTAATGGTCACTACGTATGCGTAGTTTGAGCACTCTGGCAGGATCCCACAATAACTCTTTAACCTGTGTTTGCTCCGGCAATATGGCCAGATAATTATTTCTCAGAAGCTCTGTGCTGCACTGATGAGGCCCACAAAGGGCGAAACGGTACTGTCTGCAGATTGAGTATATATATATATAAATATTTATATATTTATATTTATATTTATATTTATATTTATATTTATATTTATATTTATATTTATATTTATATTTATATTTATATTTATATTTATATTTATATTTATATTTATATTTATATTTATATTTATATTTATATTTATATTTGTATTTGTATTTATATTTATATTTATATTTATATTTATATTTATATTTATATATTTATGTATTTATGTATTTTTTAGGATATCTGTGCGCTGTCTATGCACGGTGGACCCTTATTTGAAATTGTAAGAGCCATACAGGAATTCATAGGAAAGTAATAGTATTTGCATGCAGGTCAGCTGAGTGTTCAAAAATCAATTTAAGAGTGGAGGCTTTCATCAAGTCATAGATTCTGTCAACTAGAATATCGTCACACAAGAAGGACAAGAAAGGAATACCTTGCTCTGAATTTTTGGGCTGGGGGCAAAATAAAAAGGTCCGTCAATAAATCAGGGGTATCGTAGATACGAAATCGTAGAAGGGCACAATTTAACAATACCCGGACAATCATTTACTTTAACTCAAACCAATGATGTCATCATACACTTCCTTTTGATGACATCACATTACCATTTGCATCCAAGATTGCCATTTGCAAGACATATTTTTCCAGGGTGTGTTTAATAGCCCTCGATCAAGTTTAATTTGATATGTAAGAAATATAAGGATTCCTCATTGACTGTCACAGTCGCTTTTTTCTGTTTTTCCAGAAAGAGCAAATAATTTGAGAGACAACTTACTACTGGACATACCTCGATACTTCTTCAAAAAAACACAACAGATTTTTCCTTTCATCTATGCTAAAGATATTTAATAGAATATACGTTTGTAATTTGACAAAAAAAATCAAGCCAATATTTTTAATGGTAAAACTAAAAGTTCATAAGCTTCATATTTTAGCTCAGCTATAATGTTTGTGTTTATTCACTGTTAACAAGACGTCATTTGGGTTATTCTGTTCATTCAAACATGGATATTGGACGTATTATTAGCCTAAATATATTTTAGGATTAGACCAACACAAGTTGTTTTGGTGTACTTGCTTTCTTTTTACAATACCGCCTGGCCTACTGAAAAAAATAGTGTTGAAAAACAGTTTTTACGAGCTTTTTATTTCTGTTGACTGCTTGATGTAGAAATAGCCAAATCGCTTTTTGCAGTCTTCAATTCTAGTCAGGAAAACCTAAGGTATTTTAATCAAGATGACTTGCCTGAGAAATGAATTGAATGTTTTTTCCCAAAATTTCTCTGAGGTAACAAAGGAAACCTGATAAATAAAAGCTGTCAATTATGAAAATATTATTGACATAGACAGACAAACTGATTTTAATAAAGTGTAAAGTGATTGAGATTAAACTGCATTTAATGAGATTTGGCGACATGCGTGGTAATATTTAATATCTTTATTAAAATTGGGAGCATGCGCACCATTCTAGATAAGCAGACATCAGTACCTCAGCAAACAATTTAAAAATGAAAACGGAGAAAAGCTTTATTTATAAAAAAAACATAGAAATAAAAAAACGTATTTTCATGAGAATGATATTCCAAACTTGCTTTCCATGACCTTGTTCAATTAATCTTAAAATTAATCTTAATTTGAGCCGTCCTGTAATTGATCTGGCAATCCTCTTACTTATATCGCCACTTTGAAAAGTCCTTGAAACACCGCTGATTCTTCATCCAGAATAATTTGAAGTTGCTGTGGTTTTTAGGTTTCTGTTTTTCGCTCACTTTTCTGATGAGTGGAGAGAGGAATTTTATTAGTAATTACCCCTTGAAGATCAGTAATGGCCATTGTTTATCTAAAATCTTATATTGACAATAAAGTTGGATGGACCTACCTTGTATCAACGTATTAATTAACAAATGCACAGTTTCGAACTTTGATGAAGCAAGGCCTTTACTTGACATTGGGGTGAAAGAATATTTGCCAGGTCTCCGTATATCTCCCATTGGCGTCCCTTCTCTTAATGGATTGCTGTCAGTATTCTCGTGGCATAGTTGGTATTTCGTAAAACGTGATATCTGTTATTAAATGAGCGGATTATAGTCAAAGTAAAAATGTGCATTGTAATATTATCTATATTTATATATTTGTATATTACCTTATTTATTGCCCATAGAAAGAGGTACGTATGGAGACTGATACTCATCTTAGTCCCACTTTTCTACCAAAGCTGCTTGCGTTGTAAAGGTTGTATAACCTTATAAAGACCCCATAATAGTTAATGAAACAGGATAATATAATTCAAAATTATATTCTTTATCTCCTTTAGCCGAAACTTTGTCTTCCAAGACTACATCAAGAAAACTTTTAAGTACTGTAGAGTGGGAAAAATGTGATTTTGAAGTTGGTCATGCTAGAAACTATAGCCAGCCCTCTTCGGAATGGACTACACCGGCCTCGGCATATGGATGGGTAGCTGCATATGTTCTTGCAACTCTCATAGTTTTTGTAGGTAAGTGGCACAATCTGCAAATATGTTTTAATTTTGAAAAGGATTCAGTTTTTCGTTATTTTAGGACAATATACCTTCTTAAGTTTGTCTTTGCCCATCAGTTTATGTTAATCTCTATAATAAACACATCTTTCTCCGGACACAACCAGCTTTTAACAACTTACTTGTTTTTAGTAAAGAAAATAATACCTAAAGCTCGTGTTGTGTGCATTGATACTATTGCTACTTTTTCAGATATTGGTTTATCTACTATTTACTTTGAGAAAACTATGTATAAAGTTCTATACATTGTTGCTGTCTTTAAATCATTAATTTTTTAATCAAAATTAAGTCATATTTTTACTGCTATCATAATTTTTGTCAACTTTAAGTACCAGCGATATTATTGGATACAAAAGATACACAAATGTGTTCCCTGGACTTTAAGATTGGTAATTACTATTTTCTTTGAAAGAAATAATATGCGTGGTCTAACCTCATCTTATCATTATCATTATCGTCATTATCATCATTAATTTTCTTTTTTTGATCTTCACCATCATCATTACCAATGCAAATTATATATAACTCAGGACGTTTTAAATTACGATCGTTACAATTACGATAACGTTATTTTGTTTTCCCTCTTCCCAGCTATTTATAGATAATTGGAACGTTTCTGCCAGAGAATATTATGAAGCAAATTTTTACATTTGTAATTCTAATAATGATAATTAACCAAATTCAACGAGTGAACTTATTACAAACACTTTCCACAATAGAACTCCAATCAAAACAAACTATGCTAATAAACTAGACCTTCCACAATCACATCTGAAAAAATCTGCTTTTATATTTCTTCATAGAAAAGAAGCTGTATGGCTCTGTGTTGGCGTTGTTAATTCATCTGAGATATGGCAAGATTAGTAGCTTTCTCACACTGGCAAAAACTCTTTCAAGAACGTATAAAATGAAAAGAAAAAAAAAAAGGAAGAAAAGGTCTTCTTCACAATTTATGACAGATTGTATTCAAATTAAATAACCATCAGTTGCATCAAATATCGCTAAACACTTTTCCTGCTGTCTATTGCCACTGACTTAATCTTTCCAGATCGCTCTACTCCAGTCTTTTCTAACACAATTAAGTATACTGCAATATCAATTTGTCATCACACCGAAATATCAGATCTCCTAAGTACAGCCCTGTATTCGATTAGTACACCCCTTAAAGCTATTGTAAATTGCAATTCTACAAGTCTTTGAAAGAGTTTACCCTTTCCAAAAGTCCTTTGTTTTTGGCTGCCTTAGTATCATGAACTCAATAGAGTAGACAAATGGAATTTGACATGTCTGCTTTCCACTGTAGCCTTAACCATTTACCATAGCTGCAGCCGTTGTTGTTTTCCTTAACAATTTTGTGAAATATACAATACTTGCTGGATCTTAATGAATTTTTTATGGCCCATTCATGTACATATTGAAACACTTTTCATGCACTCCTCTTTTTATCTAGTGCTGAAAAACGATCTGTTTTCTAGTTTGTGTTTTATTTCCTACTCCGCTATTGTAAGCAATGTAAAGTTTACATTTTACTTCTTGTACTTTCAACAGCACTGGCTATTGTCTGTGATGACTTTTTTGTTCCATCTCTGGAAGCCATCAGTGAAAAGCTTGATCTATCCGAAGATGTTGCAGGAGCTACTTTTATGGCTGCGGGCTCATCAGCACCGGAATTGTTTACTTCCATTGCTGGTGTAACTGTTGAAAGTGACGTTGGAGTAGGAACAATTGTTGGGTAAGAAAGTTAGTGTTTTAAATTTACAATACAAAGAATATTATGTCATTAAGTATCCATTCTAATGGCACATTTCTACAAAATGGAATAGTTAAAATTCTCCAAATGTTATCTAATTCAAAACGTAGTAAGGTATTACCTGAAATATATTTTGTAGCAAAGTATTTGATAACAATTAAAACCTCTTTCAAGCTTTAAGAAAAACAGTAGTAAATCAAGTTAGATTAAAAGCTATTTAAGATATTATAAATATAAATAGATGCTCTTACCATTACACTACATCATAGAAAAATAGAACGCCAAATCAAAGTTCACAATAATAAAACACAATTATTGACAAAGAAAAAATAAGTCTGATAAGAAATAATAAACTTAAAATGAAAATACTACTACTGCTAATAATAACTTTGTTAATATTTAATTACTTATAATTTAATAGTAACAATAAGTGTCTTATTTTAGTTCCATTGGTGTATTTCTATGGAGGTAGTGACATGATATGAATATTCGTTTGGAGTTCGCTGAAGTGAATTCCTTCAATAATCATAAAAATAATGATGACAATGATAGCAATGACAATAATAATAAATAATAATAATAATAATGATATTAATAATAATAATAATAATAATAATAATAAATCCGCGTGGACAAGAAATACCAGGTTGCGACTGGCGCGGTATATCCAGCTCCTTGGCAGTAAGGTTAAAATGCACTCCTTGTAATGATGAAAACTAGAAATCAAAAAACATACCACATCGTCCGTCGCGTGGGTAAACAAGGGACGCGTCCCCTAAGGGAGCTGAACCAGCTTGGGATCGAAAAATGTGCTACTGACTCAGCAACCTCTCAAAATAAAGAAACTAATAACTCTGATGGTAACCAAGCACGGGGAAACCTACCAGCTGGCCCATCTAGAGAAACATCAAACAACAGAACCAAAGAAAAACGACAAAGATGGAACAGAGAGGACTATATTGAAATTATGTATGCTTTTTATATGTCATTAGAAAAACCTGAAGGAAGTCACACTAACAACACTTTTAAAATATGGAAAAATCGCAATCCAAATGTAAAATCATACTTAGATCCAAATAGATTAGCAAATGTAAGACGGGATATATTGAAGAACAATAGGCTAACTGAGTTAGAGCTAAGAGAAATCAAGGAAAAGGTTAAAGCCGATATTAGGGACAATGAAGCTGTTCGTTCCGAGGCCTCTGTCAATGAGGATGTAATGTTTGGGGATGTTGATGAAGGATCAGTCGATGAGTTGAACCAAGAAAATATTACGAGTCAAATTGTTAGGTATGACACGGTTGATACTAACCATGAACCTTTGATTGTTAACCAAAAAATAGAATTTGATGACCTTGAGTTTGACGGATTCAAAAATGATTTGATAGCTAATACTGAAAAATATGACTCACTCGATATGAAAGAGCGTGATGGTCTAATAAAATTAAAGCTGAAAAAATCTCAGGAGAAATACTTAGACATGGCAAATTCTGCCTTAGCTGACCTTTGTGAAGAAATTGAACCAGACATCATTGAATTAAATACAATCATATATGCTTGTGCCAAAACAATCGAATCAAAAGTAGGTGTTAAACGTAAACCGCTAAAGCAACGTCATCAGCATAAAAAGCCAAAATGGAAGAGAGATATTGAGAAAGCAGTTGAAGAGATGCGTGGTGAGGTCTCAATCCTAGATGAAATGGAAAGGGGAAAGGATCCTAAAACTAGAAAGTCGCGGAAGCTCAAACGAAAGTTCAAAATCGAAAGTTTACTAGAAATCCCTCCGATTAAAGAAGAGTTAAAACAAAAAATGCAGGCTAAGGCCCAACGTTTGAGACGCTTTGAAAAGCGAAGCAATTTCTACAGACAGAATAAAGTTTTTCAAAGTGATGGTAAGAAATTTTACAGAGAATTAGGGAAAAAACAAGAACCAGTTGTAGAGGTCCCAAGTCAAAACGGTATTGAAAATTTTTGGAATGGAATCTGGGGAGAGGAGAAAGGATTTAACGAGACTGCTGCTTGGATCTCAAATACAGAAGCAAACAATGCTAATGTCAATGAACAAGAATGGGATGATATAACTATGGCAGAACTGAAGTCAGCGCTAACAAAATCACTAAAGTGGAAATCACCTGGGCTAGACAAGGTGCCAAATTTCTGGTTAAATGCTTTAACATCAACACATGGCCTTCTTACTGAACTTTTTAATAAATTACTTCATCATCCAGAAGAAACTCCGGGTTGGTTATGCGAGGGCACAACTTACTTACTTTCTAAATGCAGTGAAACAGGGGATCCCAAGAACTATAGGCCTATAACATGTCTTTCAACAACATACAAAATACTGACCTCGATTCTCACCGACAGGACTTATAAACATCTCGAAGAAAATAATTTGTTGCCATTAGAGCAGAAAGGTTGTAGAAGAGGCTCTTATGGGTGTAAGGACCAGTTATTAATTAACAAAATGCTTCTGGAGAATTGTATTGGTAGCAAAAGGAATATGAGCTGTGCGTGGATAGACTATAAGAAGGCCTTCGATAGTGTCCCGCACAATTGGATTTTACGATCGCTTGACCTTTCTAAAGTCTCTCCTATTCTTATTAAGTTCTTAAAATTTAATATGTCTCAGTGGACAACAAACCTTCATCTATTCCATGAAAATGGTGCCATAATTTGTAATAACATCCGAATTAAACGAGGAATATTTCAGGGTGATTCGTTATCTCCCCTTCTTTTTTGTATTTCTCTTATCCCACTTTCTTTAGAATTAAATTCCTCTCAATATGGGTATAAAATAGGCAACAAGAAGATCTCTCATTTATTTTACATGGATGATCTTAAGGTGTATGGAAAAAATGACAGTGAACTGGAAGGGCTATTAAAAATTGTGAAGGGTTTTAGTAACGACATTGGGATGGAATTTGGTCTCAGTAAATGTGCAAAGGCTACTTTTAAAAAAGGCAGACTTGCTAGTTCTACAAGTGTTCAGCTTGATAATGATACTGAAATTAAGAATCTAGAGCAAGAAGAAGTGTATAAATACCTAGGTGTAAACGAATCCAGTGGAATTCAGCATGCAACCATGAAAGAGAAACTACGAAAAGAGCTTGTCAGAAGGACTAGATGCATTTTGAAAAGCGAATTGAACTCTAAAAATAGGATAACAGCTATTAATACTTTAGCTGTTCCAGTCATTACCTATAGTTATAACATCATTAATTGGAATATCAGTGAGATTAAAAAACTTGATACTAAGTTGAGAAAAATGCTAACAACATATAACATGCATCACCCAAAAGCTGACATAGACCGCCTGTACGTGCC
The DNA here is from genome assembly GCA_003991215.1 of Morbakka virulenta. Lineage (NCBI taxonomy): Eukaryota > Metazoa > Cnidaria > Cubozoa > Carybdeida > Carukiidae > Morbakka > Morbakka virulenta. Next base: position 14,347,316 of record RDPX01000001.1, read on the forward strand.
CAGAAAGGAAGGAGGTAGAGGCCTCACTCAACTAGAACTTGCCTATAAAACATCGACTATTGGACTCCTTAGATACCTAAGCCTTACAGAAGACTGGATGCTTAACCTAGTATATAGGCATCAAGAAAGGAAAAACATGCACTCTATTACTAAGGAAGGAAGAAAGTTTGCGAGAGAATTGGAAATAGACTTGTCAATTGAAGGTGGGGGGAAAAAAGAGGGAGAAAAAGTAACAGAAAACGCACAAAAGTTGAAAGCTTTAGCTAAAACGAACGGAAAGAAAGCAATCAACGAGGCTTGGAAAAATAAACCGCTCCATGGAAAGTATGCTCAACGTAGCCTAAAACCTGATGTAAATTTATCTGATACCCATAGGTGGCTAAGTAGTGCTGGTCTCAAAGCGGAAACAGAGGGGTTTATCATGGCAGCACAAGACCAAAGTCTGCGTACAAGAAACTACGAGGCAAATGTGTTAAGGAATGGGGCAGACCCGAAGTGTAGAATATGTGGGAAAAGTACTGAGACAATTGATCACCTTATATCTGGTTGCCATATTTTGGCCCCTAACGAGTACACAAATAGACATAACCGCGTTGGTCAATATATTCATTGGAAAGTTTGTAAATTCTATGAAATAGAAATTGTTGACACATGGTACGAACACAAACCACTCCCAGTAATCGATTCGTCAAAGGTGACCATTCTTTGGGATTTCTCAATAAGGACAGACCGAACAATTCAAGCCAACAGACCAGATATTGTCGTAAAGGATAAGTTGAGTAAACAATGCCGGCTGATTGATGTGAGTGTCCCGTCCGATAGTAACATTTCGGCTAAAGAGTTTGAAAAGCTCACTAAATACAAAGACTTAGAGATCGAAGTTGGCCGAATGTGGAACATGAGAGCGAAGACAATCCCAGTTATTATAGGCGCTCTAGGTATGGTGAAGAAAGGGACAGATAAGTATATCAAACAGATACCGGAAAACATACAGCTGCCAGAAATTCAGAAGATAGTTTTAAATAGTACGGCGCATATCCTTAGAAAAACACTCTTCCTTTAGAACTTAATAGAAAGGAATGTATGTTATAAAATAAAAATTAAAAAAAAAAAGAAAAAAAAAGCATACACGAACGACCAAATAACTTAGGCTATGAGTAATAGCCCGGTGATTAGTAGTTCTAAACTTTGCACAATATAAAGAAAAGAAATCAAAACATAATAATAATAATAATAATAATAATAATAATAATGGGTTTGCTGGGGTTTCAACCCCTGAGTCTCCCCATGGGCTCGTATAAAGTAATAATAATAATGATGATACACCTGTCTGCTTTTAACTTACCTGGCTTGTTGCTGAGACTTAAAAGTGGGTTTTGCACCTATTCATCACTAGGTGGTTTGTAGACACTCGGTAATAATAATAATAGACTATTGACCATACTGTCGGTGGATGTATTCAAATAAGCCAGACGAAAGTATATCCAAATGCATGATAAGTCAAAAGATTTTATTCGATATAAGGTGTGGAAACAAGTTGATCTTCCAGTAGCAGATAATCCCATTTCTACACCTTACAATCAAGAGAAAAAAAGATCCCACCTGTTGTATTTGAATCACTGAACACTATATTCTCAGCAGACTAGACAGTTTTTTGAAAAGAAATCAAGCACACTAAAACAAATTATATTTGTTATGATTATCAATGTCGAACCGTCTCAGAGAATAATGACATCACTGTGTTATTGGACATGAAAACAAACAATGATAGGGAGGCCAAGAAAAACAAATTAGACAGTCATCTAGAACAAAAAAGACAAGATCTGTCGATTGTTATGACTGTACCATCAGAAAAAAATGTCTACCATAATATAACTTGAGAAACTGTCCAAATACAAAGACCTCGAAATAGGTTACTAGAATGTGGAAACAAAGAAAACTACAATACCTGTCGTAATAGGATGCCTTAGCCTTATTTAGAAGAACTTGGAAAAATGAATAAAATAAATCTCTGGAACCCTAGCAATCCAAGAACTACAGAAGATCGTCCTCCTTGGAACCACGCACATCATCCGAACACTTTGTATAAACTAAATCTTGATATTGATCCATAAGCAGGATTTGATTTCGGTGTATCAAAGTCTCACCAAGGAACTATAAAACATGATGGCAATAATAATAATAATAATAATAATAATAATAATAATAATAATAATAATAACAATAATAGTAATAACGATAATAATAATAATGATAATAATGACGATGATGATGATGATAATAATGAAAAGAATGATGCTGGTGGTTATAAAGATGATTAACTTAATGATGATTAGTTTAATACAAAGTGAATATAATACATTCATTGCAGATGCATGTTGGAGTCTCTTACTTTATATTCTGAACTACAGGAAATATGTTTTTATCTTTAATATACTATTTTATAAATGAGGATCAATGAGCATCACTAAAGGACTGATGTGTCAAACTGAAGACCATTGACTAATATTTTTTGAATTTACCAGATTTTTCAGAATAATCTTGCAATACTATAAGCTCTTCTTTATCCGTTGAACCAGCTGAACCCTTCCGAGAACAGTGAAAATAGCTAATAGAGGATTATTTTTGACCTGTGGGACTTCTCTAAACACTATATTCTCTACAGGTCACAAATTATTGAGGCTGTGTTCCATTATTTACGCATTGGTATAGGTAAAATTCTTCTATTTTTCGTACCGCATTTATTAAAAGAAATTGGATAAGATTAAGCACTCTTCTGGGAGTATTCTTCATTCTTTAAGGTATATCTCGATTCTTAATGTCTATTTCTATAAAAAATTGATTACATATGCAGTTTACTTATTACAATCAAATATGAATTGCCAAAGCTATTTTCTAAAACTTTGGTAAAGGATCGTTTTCCTATCTGAATCGATTGCATACTTTTCTTAGTTAAAAAAACATATTTTTAGATTTTTGTGTACTTTGATCATCTCTGTATCTAAAATATTGTAGACCCTTTGGACTGCTATCATTTTGACTTTCAAGAGATTTTTTTAAGGAGGTTTTACTCTTATATTCTAGCCCTCTTTTCCCCAGTATGTAATTCCAGTTCTATAGTGCCAATTTTCTTTTAATACAAACACCCAAAAAGTTACATTTTGTACTACAAGTTCTTTTTTTTCTTCTTTCCATTGCTTCCCTATTAAGTTTGTTTTAACTTATAGGCTAACATATTATGATTACTTTCACAATTTACACTTTGGCTATATTTTGACCCTTTTAGCAATCTTTTGTTCTTGCTATATTGTTCTTTCGTTTGATAGTGTTTGAGAAACATGAAGATTTACTTATATATTGATATTTCTCTCCCCCTTACCCTCCCCCC
>RDPX01000001.1:14353348-14367094 GCA_003991215.1 Morbakka virulenta
CCCCTCTCTCCCTCCCCTCTCTCTCTCTCTCTCTCTCTCTCTCTCTCTCTCTCTCTCTCTCTCTCTCTCTCTCTCTCTCTCTCTCTCTGCCCATCTCTTTAGTATTTGTAGTATTCGCATTAAACTAATTTGAACATTATTTGTTTCTTTACAGGAGCGCCGTTTTCAATTTACTAGGTATAGTGGCATTATCAGCTGCATTTGCAGGAAAAGTCCTTCATTTGGATTGGAGACCACTAGCACGTGACTCTCTGTTTTACGCACTCTCAATCATTTGTTTCATAATATTTTCTTGGGACACAAAATTTGAGCTATATGAAAGCGTTATAATGCTTGCTTTATATTTTGCTTACATTGTACTGATGAAATTTAATCCACAACTTATGGACTTGTTGGGAAAAATTGGGTAAGTATCAAAAGTGTTGCCCATTTATCAATTTTTTAGAGTTTTTGTTTGTGTGGTAATGGTACTGGACAGTACAAATGGTTTAAATCACATCCAACAGTATCAAAGTTATGCGTAAATTATAAGTTGTATATTTACTTTAGAGTTTTTCAGGGCGGGGGGGGGGGGCGTGCAGCACTTCCTTAGGTGAATTAGTAAAAGAAAAATCAAGGGTCACCGGATTAGCTGCTGAACCGTATACTGGAATCGACTTTGTAATAGAGCTGACTGTTTTACCTCAACACAAGGTAATATACACTACAATGCCGCAGCCAACTGAACAAGTTAAATAAATGCGGAATTTTTGTCTTGCGGTACAGAGAACATGTCTTTCCTTTGAACAAACTATTTAAGATGTTTTCCTTTGTGCAATAATTAGAGGTGTTTCAAGAAAAGAACTTTCCGGTGGAAATAGGTATTCGGTATTAATGCAATGCTTGTAGAATATTCTAAGAAAGTTTATTATCTCCAAGCTACAAGAAAAATGTTTTATAAATGTAAATAATAATCTAAAAATTAACTTTTTCAGAATTCTTAAAATAATAGAACTGCCTTAAAAAATCCAAAATTTACAGATTTTGAAATTCATTAAACACTGCTTTTTGTTACACCGTTGCCTACAATAATCAACAATACTTTAAAAAATACCATATTTAAAACCCAGAGAAATTCCATAAAAATGCTATATTTTAAATCCAGAGACCAAACTTGCAGTGAATACTATACGAGTATGTTAAAAGAAAGTTAAAATCCTACCCTATAAGCCAAAATGGTAAAGAAAAAACAGAGGATTATCCTTTCAAGGTTGTCTTAATGAAGGGTGTATTAGATATACGGAAAATTATTCTGTAAAGGTAATAATCTAGCAAGTCCATGTCTGCTTCGACATTAAAGCATAGATTATATTCAGACAGATAATCACGCAAATGATCAAGCATTCCTGGGAAATGTTGGGTTTTTAATAAAAATGTTGGGTTTTTAATAAAATAAGTTAAGAAACAATAAAGACCTAACTGTAATAAAAGATCGTGATTAAACCTCGATCACTCTATAACAACCTGGTAGAGGTTAAGAATAATCGAAAGTCGGCTTTCTTTATGGGATACCAATCATTCTCAAATTTGTGCTGTTTGTGTTTTTCTTGGCAACTGGCATGTTGCTTACTAACTCTGTTCGATTATTATTCTTATTAAACTTGCTGGTCCAGTCTTGTCAGTCTTTCAAGTAATTTCACCCCTAAAGTTAAGAATTGACAAACGATTTAGATGTGGCGGGGGGAAATGCTCTGATGGCAGGCATACACAGAGCTACTTCGGACATTAAATTTTAACTTAACGTACTGAAGAACACTTTTGTTATTCATTTGCAAAATTGTATTCAAATTAATAATATATTGCATTGGCTTTTCTTTTCTTTTCTCTATCCTTTTCTTATTGGGATAGGAAAAAGAGCATCCACCCTCGAGAAAATGGAATCCCAGGAGCACCTTACATAGACACTATGGAATCCCCAAAGATAAACGGTGCACATCAAATGGAAATACAAGAGGGATCTCAAGACAAGGTAACAGTCAGACTTTCACCATAAATGATTTAATGGAACAAACCATCATCCCCCGCCAAAAAGAAAGGAAAACAAAAAAACCAAGAGGATATAGCTTCATTCTACTTTACAGTAATTCCCTTCATCCCTCTGTATTGTTCTCCTTTTTCCCTCTCGTTTTCTCGACCTTGCTGTCCCTCTTTTTCTCTTTTCTCCCTCTTATTCTATTTTTTGTTTGCTTTTCTTTTTCATATCTCTCTTTCTTCCTCCACCAAAATTTCACTTGAAAGATATTATTTATCAAAACTTCCCTTACCGAGAGCTGTACATTTAACCCAGTTAATTATCTTAAATGCATTCCTTTATCGTTTTTTACAACCCTTGTTATTATTTTCTAGAGACCTACTATAAGATAATAAGGAAATGTAGGTAATGGCATAGAAAGCTTAAACAAAATAGCAGTTTTGCTAAATGTGTCAATGTTCTGTAATTAAATCATTTCACAAAATTAGCCTGAAAAAAACCCATTCTTGAACACAGCCTAGCTGACACTCTAAACTGTTTTTCCAGAAATCAAGTAGCTGTTCAAACAGGAAACTAATCAAGTCTATTTTATTTAGGGAAACCAATATCATCGTGCAAAATTTCGCATCACTCGCTTGTCAAGCCGTCACACATTTCACTCATTGGCATTGCACTACCAGGTTGAATGCTTGATTGTGGGAAAAAGCAGTTGGATTTGATTAAAAGAATCAAGTATTTAAATCAATCTTATCACTTGATATTAAGAACCAGTGTGAATATCTGGGGACTTCACTATCTTTTCATGGTGTTAAAGACGTTCTTAATCTAGATGTAAAACTTAATTACTCGAGTTAATACACCTTTCCCGAGATTTTTTTTCGCTGCATGAAAACGAGGCGGAACTTGCGAAAAAATCAAAACATACAGCCAGCAAGTGCTTTGAAAGAGAAAATGGCGTTTCTTGTGTTATGAGAAATTGATTGCTTAATATAAAAATGGAGTCTTCAGAAAATTCTGCTGGTTCGTCTGCCTCTAGACCAAAACAAATTGAAAAAGGCGGATTGGGAGTGTACTGCTGCATGCCAAATTGCAAAAGTAGAACGTATGACAGCAAAATGAATCCAACTGGCATTGGTTTTTTTACACTACCCAAAGATGCTAAGCTTTATCGTCAGTGGAAACGTATAATAAATCAATATAGAAGGAAAGGTACTGGAGATAATTTTCAAATAAAGAGGACTACTGTACTTTGTGAATTTCATTTTGAGGCAAAAGACATCAAAGTTAGCTTGGGACAAGGAAGAAAAACTTTAAAGAAAGGAACTGTACCAAAAATATTTTCTTTTAAACCAGAAGTAGTAGATTCAAAGAGAAAATCTCCTAAAAAACGATTGCTAAATGAAGATGAAAATTATTTTACAGATTCTGGTTCAAGTACCAGTAATGAAAACGAGGAAGATGAAAAAGAAAAGGAAATTAAACGTTTGAAGTTAAGAATTGAGGAACTTGAACATGAAAATATATATCTTAAAACTGAACTTGATAACCTAAAGACAAATAGTTACAATCATGAGAATTTATCTAAAAATGAAAAGTTATTTAAATCTGAAACTGGTTTAACAATTTCCACATTCAATGAGTTATATATATTACTAGATGTCAAGGAAAACTGTCACAACATAAAATTTTATGACTCAAAAACAAAAAGTAAAGAAAAGTTAATATCACCAACAAATAAAAAACAGGGACCAAAGGTGAAGCTTAGACCTAAGGATCAACTTCTGTTAGTACTCACGTGGCTCAAAGGTGGCTTCAGCTTAAATCACACATCTTGGCTTTTTGATATATCAAAGTCAACAACATCAAGGTACATAATAACATGGATCAACTTAATGTACTTCACTTTAGGTTCAATACCTATATGGCCTTCTAAAGCCCAAATCCAGGAAACTATGCCAAAAGTTTTTAAAGAAATTTATCCATCTACGAGATGTATTATTGATTGCACTGAACTCTTTTGTCAGAGGCCATCATCATTGGCAACTCAAAGTAGCATGTACTCATATTATAAAAGCCATGTGACATATAAAGGACTGCTTGGTATTGCCCCTTCAGGAGCAATTACTTTTGTAAGTCAGCTTTATGAAGGTTCCATATCAGACAAAGAAATTGTGGAACGTTGCGGCTTAATCAATCCAATTCTTTGGGAAAAAGGAGACAGTCTCATGGCTGACCGAGGCTTTACTATTAAAGACCTTTTGAAACCACTGGATGTTGAACTTAACATACCTTCATTTCTTGAAGGTCGTTCACAATTATCTGAAGATGAAGTTAAAGAAAGCCAGACCATTGCTTCTGTGAGGATTCATGTCGAGCGAGCCATTAGAAGAGTAAAAAAATTTAGACAAGTTAGAAATGAAATTCCTTTAACACTAAATGGATCGATTAATCAAATATGGACAGTCTCATGTTTATTGTGTAATTTTATGGCTCCTTTGATTCAAAAAGAAGATTAGGGACTTTGACAAAGTTTCAACCACAGGTAACTATGAATTAATTTCAAAAGGGAGGAATTTGATACTTAGAAGACAAATTTTGTGAAATTTTACTGAAGTGAAAGCAAATTTTTTTTTTAAAAAAAGAATACAACATTTTTTATCTGAAGTTTTCAGGTCACACAAAATGTTTCATTTCTCAGTTTTTAAAAGACAGAATTTTCTCAACATTGCTAAGTTTTTCTGAGGTCGAATATATATATATATATATATATATATATATATATATATATATATATATAAATCTGTAACATTTCAGTATCAATACCGCCCTTCCCTTTGAAAAACATATGTATATATAATTATATAAGTATATAACTATAAACATGGTAGTAAATATTGCTTGTAGAATCTAGTTAATCTTTCCACTAATGTTGCAAAGTAAGGTTCATCAAATTCAGTCCTAACAATAAGCAATCCTTTGAATGTGTAAACAATGAAATAGCAATATGATATTTGTGACAATCCCATTGCTAACTGAATTTGGCTGTAGTAACCATAACTGTGATTTTTTTTGAGAAATAATCTACCATTTGAATCTTTTCCAACATAAAACTTTTCATCATTAACTAATTCATTTGCAGTTGAATTTCTTTTTATTTTCGGACATTTAATCTCAATAAGCCCTGGCAATTTTTTATTTCTATCAGTGATTAAGCCATCTGGACTAGCAGCAAGCCAGAAAAGGAACGGTTGAACTACTATTCCAGTTTCACGAATTATGATATCTCGTTTAAGGGTGAACTTCATGTATTGTTCAAATTTTTGTCGAGCAACAGGTTCATATTCACGTCCATGTTTAAATGCTTCTTGTACTATTTTTGGCAATAGCTTCTCGTCTTTTTTTTTAATTAAAGTTTTAGCCAAAGTTTCAAAATTTTTTTGACGAATAAATATTTTATGACAATTACTTGATGTTATACGTTTCTTTCTTGCATCTATCCAAAGATTGTTTGAGGCTTGTCCCACAGTATCTTGCTCTAGTATCCTACAATTCTCTAAGGTTTCAGGAAATATCTGAGACAGTGTTAGCAATTCTGAGTGATTTAACATGTCCCAATCTGTAGGAACATAATCACTTTCTTTTGAAATCAAATCAAATGGTAAAGGGCAATGTTGATGATTTACATTAATATTTGCTGAAATAAAAGAAGTGTCGAAATTCGTAACAACATTAAAATTTGCTTCAAATACACTTAGTTGATGTGACAGTGGAGAACCAGTAAAAAAATCACCATAAGCAGTGGATACTTTTGGCAAAGAATAATTTATTACATGGCCATATCCAATTCTTTTATCCTTTGTAACCAGATTAAGATGTGCTATAGCTGTTCGTTCAATCAAATTATCATTTTCCACATTTATTCTGGGATTATAAAGAGTACATCTAACACCTTTAGACTTTTCTTGCTTCTGAATATAAATATCCATAACTGGTTGGGGGTACTTGGCATTGTCTGAGGGTACACCCCATCGTCTTGATGTACTTGTACAAGCAATTTCCTCAGGAATTTTCTTTAGTTGATGCAGTGAATAATCTGCTAATTCATATAAAAGAGCCATAACATGATTACAGTATCCAGATTTCCCAGCCGGACAATCACATTTAGCCTCACAAACGTCTCCATTGTCTTTTCTCAAACCAACTGTCATACTTCTAACTTCTCTTTTCATACTAGCTTTGCATTGTCCCTTAACATAAAAAAAGCGTTTTGTTAATCTCGTGAACAAAGCTTTTCTCAGAACATATCCCTCTTCCTTGAATTTTCTACCCCTGTTCATTGTTTTTACTATAGACTTTCCTCTTTTACGACTCTTTAAACGATGCTTTTCTATCTCTTTTATTGTAAACAATGGCAAGTTTAAAAGATCTTTTCCCCACTTCAATTTCTTTTCTTCTTTCATAACAACAATATTGATTTTCTCATCAACATTTTTCAGCAGTAACTTTATAAGATTCTGTGCGTCCTCAATGCTGAAATAGTTTATTTTGATTTTTTTTTTCGCAAGTTCAGCCTCGTTTTCACGCAGCAGAAGAAAATCTCGGGAAAGGTGTATTTTGAGTAGCAGATGATTTTGTTAAACAAAAACATTTAAAATTCCATAAAGGCTTGAATTTTTTTCGGAAATGAAAGTACTTTTGTTTATTTGCAAACCAATATCTATAAAAGGAAAACCATATCTCTTATTTAGTTGTTCTTTCTATAAAACATTTCATTTATTTCACTTTATTGTTAGATTTAAACCATGCGTTATCTTGTTTTCCTACAAAATAAGCATACTTATTTTTCATACAAACAGTTTAAGAAATGAATATTGGAAAGGACAACGCTTAGAATACCAAGGTGGATAACCGGAGTATCACTTAAATCTCCCAAATACTTGAAACAATCAGAGCCAGATTAGGAAGAGACTGGAGTGGTAAGAATAGAAGTTAGTAGATGAGGGAGATTGAGCCATTTAGACTGGTTGGTGGAAGCTGAATCAGCAAGAAATGAGGGGAAAAGTAACATAGGAGTAGAGAAAAAAATCGGTCTTTTGTAGCAGTGGCAAAAGAAATTTTAGATGAGAAATAAACTTTGAATTAGCGACAAAGGCAATTTGCTAATCATAAGTTAGAAGAATTTTCAAATCACCTAAGGATATTTTTGCATCCCAGATTTCCCAACCAAAATGACTGCATTCTAAGGGAATCACCGTAATGTAGGTCTGAACTTTTAACCGTTCTGTAATTTTTGTAATATCAGTTAGCAATAGTTGATGAAGTGATCGGTAACCTAGGTGTAAAGACTTCTCTCAACGAAGACAAGAATAAAAATAAATTTCTATTTTGTGCCTCCTAAGTTTTTAATCATGTTTATGTCGTGAACGTGTTTTTTAACTAAAGGAAAACAACTAAACAATTACAATAAGTTCAAAGTTCTTTGTGTTTCATGTAACTGCATGACTAGGCTCACCTGTAGTTTCTTAAAAGGAAGAGATCACTTTAATATTGGCTTCCTTTCTAGTCTATTTCAAGATTATTTTGTTTTTAAAGAGTATAACTTATCTTGGTTTCTTATAGGTTGGATTTGCTGGAATGAAGCCTGTTGATACACCAACAGGAAGCCCAGAAGTAAGACGGTTTTCCCACGTGAAGAAAGGACAAATAACTGCATTTGTAAGTTCTTGCAATACACTTTGACAACCCAAACAACATCAAAGTTATAAACTAAAACTAAAGAATTACCAAATTAGGTGGACAGTAACTTACTCAAGCATACAGAAATCCTTGTAAAACTCGACCAGTCATTTATTGTCGACGATTTGTTTCAGCTAGTTGGGGCTCAAGGTAAAGTCAAGGTAAACATATAACAGTAAATGCAAGGTGATAACAATCCATGTAAGTGTACGGGATTATAGATGTTATGGTACATCATGGGAAGCTTACCAAGAAAACAGAGGGGAATTAAACAACAGATCAGCAAAACCAATAGAATATATGTAATTATAATATATTAGCATGAACTGCTTTTAGCACTGCATAAAAACTAGAAATAGAGCTGGTCTTTTCCTCAGTAGCAACAACCATCGTGGATCACGATGGTTGTTGCTAGTTTATGTTTATTAATAGTTGTTTGTTTGTTAATAGTTTGTGTTTATTACCTTCTCGCTGCTTCAGTAGCCTCCTTCATTATACTATCCATCATTTTGAAAAAAAAGAATTGTAAGCGATTTTAGAGAAGCTGCTTTCTTTTTGGTTAATTTAAGATACAAACGTATATTTTGAATTGAATTGCAAGTATTTTAACTTTTTAAAAGCTCTATTTACAAGTAAAAAGTAAACCGTATAATAAAGGCAAGAATTGTTTTTCTTAATTTCATGCTGACCTGGTTTAAAGTGTAACTTTCGTTTTTCAGCAATTTTCTGTGCTTTTGTTGCTGCTTGGTTTATTGGTATCATTGGTTCAGTTTAATGGTATCATTGTTTACAATTTTTCGAATGTACCCTTTTTGCATTTCAGAAATGCAAAAAGAAAATATATGAAAGAGCATGCTTAATAGTAGGTCATACCCTTCTCTCCTTGCATTATGTTGTAATGTTCTTCAGACAAAGTAGAGAATTTGATATCAGAAATGCTGTTTTAATCAGAAAACAAAATTGACTGAAAGAAAACAAAATTAAACAATCTCAAGGGAAGTTTAAGGATTTAGTTGTAGTAATGTAAAATATTCAAGTCAACATTGACATTTTTGGTATTTTTATTGGTATTACTGTTTCAAACTATCATTTTCAAACTAGTATTTAGGATGCTTCCTGCTTTATCTTATTTCAGGCTCACGGCAAAACTGAGGTCAATAGTCCTTCACTTGAACGCAGAACGTCACAACAGGAACATCATTCACCGACAATAAAGAATTCTTGTGAACCCACCACTCAAATAGGAAATGGCATTTCTAAGGAAGCCATCAAGACTACGAACTCTACTATGGATCCAAAATCGGAAGCTGAAAATTCCTCTGGAGATGCTGGAAAATCGCCAGATCCTTTGTTTAATTACAAAGATAATAACAATCAGATATCTGTGGAGGAGGAAGAGGATGAGTCTTCCATAACTATCTGCCCGTGCCTACCACCAGTACAAGCTGAAATACCATCTAAACCCGACACAAATTACTTTTTTTATAACTGGTTCAGGCTGTTCTTAGGATGGCTGCTATTCTTTGTGTCACTGCCATTTGTTATCATGTTTACTTGGACAATTCCAAATTGTTCAAAGCCAAAATTACGAAAGTATTACCTCATGTCCTTCACAATGTCAATATGCTGGATTGCTTTGTTAAGTTTTGCCATGGTAACAGTTGTTGGACGTTGCGGATGTATATTAGGAGTGGATCGATTTACAATGGGGCTAGTGATTGTTGCTATTGGAACAAGTGTTCCGGTATGTACTGATAGATCTAACTTTTTCTGCTTGTAGGTAGTAAAGCATCAGTTCTGAAATTTCCATGTACTAAACAAATATAAAGGGAAGCAGTAGTTAATACATGGGTTTGCCAAAAATTATCATAGTCTAAAAATCCACTGTGTTACTCTTACTCCCAGTAATCCAACTGGAGAACCTAATTTAACATCCTATTTACAGTTAATAATTGGTTTTCTGAATTAATTTTTGTGCTAGTCCTTTGTATCAAACAACGAAGTTATTGTGTTTGATCTGTTATACATTTCTCCAAAGTGTAGATTAAAAATTTAAGGAAAAGCAAAAAAGATTCTCAAGAGGAACATAATTTTCTTACAATAGGATGGGTAAAAAGAAGATTCTTATCACCAAGTTCTTCCTAAGAAAAGAGGCTGAGAGTCAAAATAATAACTCAGAAAGCTACAGTTTCAAGTAAAAGAACCCAGAGTAATTAAAGAAGTAAAATTAAGAAAATAATAAATAAGAATAGACAAGGGTGTAAACAACAACTTAGGTGTGTGGTCATTTTTGAAAAGATTTCAATGATCTGGAGAAAAGCGGCAGCGTCTGTTTTCGCATGTCGTGTTTTCACTAAAAACAGTTTGTAATTGTTTCTGAATTTTGGTGAGTAAATCAAAGGGCAGTTTTTTTTGACAGGGTTAGCAAAGTATTTTCTTCCGTTTCCAATACCTTGCTTAGCTATCCTCGTCATGAATTAATAGTTTTCTCTTTGGGAATTATCAGACAAAAAAAATTCTGTTTACTTTCTCATATATCTTAAAAATAATTGATTCATGGACATTGATGTTTGCATATATATTATTAAAGAGGGCCAAAGAAATTTTTTTCTTAAAAAGTAATTTCTTTCACTATTTCTTGATAGTTTACTTCTGCTATTGTTGGGTTTTTTCTTTATTACACAGTTTTATAATATTCTGATTTGTAATATGTTGATGTAGTTGACTATTTGCTATTCTGCGAAAAAGTAACGTCTTTACATTAAGAAACGCATAAGTTTTATTTTCTCTATTGAAGACAGAATTGAAAAAAGTAAAATTGTTCTAATGGGATCCAAGATAGAACAGATGATACAGCTGTTGGTTGAAACTCACATTTTTTAACTTGTTAGTGGATCTAAATATTCTCTTCCTTGGGGTTGGAAAACAAGAAAGAAATTTATTGACATAGCAGTACCGATGGATGTGAATGTCGAGGAGAAAGAAATGGAGAAGGTAGAAAAATATCAAGATCTGAAAAGAGAGATAAAAAGACTGTGGAAATTGAAGAAAGTATAAGTGTGATAGGAGCTCTGGGATGTGTGACAAAAGGATTTGCGAAGTGGGTTGGAAAGCTTGAAATATACTATAACTTGGAAGTGCTTCAAAAGACTGCGTTATTAGGAACTGCGAGAATTTTGCGGAAAGTACTGGAGTTTTGAGGAAAAAAAGGAAATGCTGTTAGCCCATGATCATTTGTTATGATTCGCCTATCAGCATAAAAATGCGGTGATAACAACAGCCAGACACACATTGTAAAAATAAGATAATAATAAGAATAATAAGGTTCTGATGGACTGCTAATGCCGAGATGTTTAAGGAAGTTGAGCGTTTGATACCTACAAAATATGTCAATGGCAAGCGTAATATACAGTCTCTGGGAGTCCGACTCCAACTCCTGGCCTTCACGTGGCAGAACTGTTTGAAACTAACAGGAGAAGGGCGAAAGGCAACTATCTGGCGCCTTTAAATAACCAGTGCTCCGGATAGAACAAGCTCATTAACGTTGCAAGTACTTGTTCTAGGAGAAGGAAAATCTCTGATTTCAAAGCCAGGGCAGACGGAGCTCTTTAGCCTGGAAAGACAGTCCGTCTAGTGTAAACTACAGGAACAATTGTATGGGTAGACGATATTCTTTAGCCTTGAGTGGCAAATCATCTTGTGGAGATTACATGATCAATTATACTCGCAACCCGAAGGTACCGTGCCGATATGGGTGAATGGCCGCTGCGTTATGAGGTCACCGATCGCGAAACCTGGTAAAAGTGGCGACACTGCCAAAATCAATTGCCTTGTCTAGAGAGTCGGGCAACTCTAGATCGACTTGTGACCCGTGCTTATTTTAAAAACGTTTTTTGGGAGATGTAGATCAAAATCAATTTCAAGCAAATGACATTAATAACACCGAAGTAGGAGCACTCTAGGGAGAAAACGTGGCTGGAAACAGAGCTGTCCCAAATGGAGACGCCCAAACAAGACACCACTTGTCAACATATACTGATGATGAGAAGAAGTAGTTAGTCCGAGTCCCAGATGAAGAGAGAACTACAGGTACTGAATTTCTTTGAGACTGAAAAGAAAATGGGACGAAACATTCCCTGACAAAAGTCATGTTTCGAAACAAAATCTCCGTAATAATGCAACTAGATTTAAGAAAGAAATGCAAAATATTGGTGCTTCTGAAGGACGTTGAAGGAGATTAGTACAAATGAATGTACCGAATGTCAGCAGAAAATGGAAAAATGAGATGAAGGTAAATCTATTGAGAATAGAAGAACGTGAAAAGAAGGAAGGGAGAGGATTCATGAAAAGAATGAAGGAAGCATGAGATGAAATCTATGGTGAAAATCAGATCAGTGGCTAAACGTTGAGGGACAATGCAGGCAGATTTCGGAAAGACAAATCTTTACTCTATCTCATAGAGGTCAGAGATGGAGAAAACGTGGTACCGCAAGATATCGACTAGAGAAATGCTGAACAAGATAGAATCGAAGAGAAGGACAACCTGATTCAGAATGCTGAGCCAGAAGAAAACGACAATGAATTCGGTCAAAATGGTGAAAGTTCGGCAAACGAAAATAAAAACGAAAATAACGAAGAAGAAGAGACTATGATTTTGAGAATGAGATTTGAAGATGTACTAGCCTCACTGACGACGACAACGAAAGAGAGTACTGCAAACAGAGAAAGGCTAGTAAAGTTGAAAAAAGAGCTTCCAAAAAAGGAAATTGACACTGCAAACAAAGCGTTAAAAAAACATCTCACCTACAATGTTGATGTCTGTAAAGTGGTAGATGCAGTCTACGCAATGGCAAGGACATTGAAAGAGAGATGCAGAATAAAAAGAAACAAGTCATCAGAACCAGAAAAACAGGAGATAAGAAAAAGCTAGGAAAAGATAATATCATTGAGGCAGATTTTAGCGTGGACATCTAATAAAATACACAGGAGAAAGACTAAAAGGAATCAACCAGAAAAAAAGAAAATACTACAGAAACTGAGAGAAAGATCTGAACTACAACTTCGAAAACAAGAAGAATTAATAGTGTTGAAAGAAAGTACGCTGGATTAATTAAGATACAGACGCACAAAGCTAAAACATGTTAAGAACAAAGGTGCACAGATAAGTAACAACAGAATTTTCAAAAGGATCAAGGGATGTTTTACAGAAAGACACAAGAGAGAAAGCAAACAAAAGGCAAGGTACTTGAAATGGAGAAGTTTGAAGAATTTTAGGCTGGTATATAGGAGGATGAAACTCCAACCCCATACAGGAAATGGATGAAAACAATAACAAACAAAATAAGAGAAAAGGTCACGGATGTACAAGCCTTAATAATTGATGAGAAGAAACTTTTTGAGGCGGTCAGAAAAAGAAAGAATTGGTCTGCTCCAGGAATTGACGGCATTCAAAATTTCTGGTGGAAAAAGCTTAATGGTGCATGGCAATCCATGGTAAGATGTTTCAACCAATGGATTGAACAGCCTGATGACCTACCTATATGGATAACACAGGGAAGGACAGTACTGTTGCCGAACTCCGAAGATTTGAGTGACAAGAGAAATTATAAGACCACAGCATGTCATACAACCTGTTACAAAGTATTCACGGGCATGGTAGGAAACTACATGAAGGAACATGCAGCTAGGAATAGCATCTGGGACAGGAGTCAGCTTGGAAGATGTTCAGAAGTCTTAGGAACAGTTGATCAACTGAGCATAGATAATGCCATTATGGATGAAGTGAGAGGTTACCAACGAAATGTAGCAGTGGCATTTTATGACTAGCAAAAAGCGTACGACATGGGCAGACATGACTGGATTATCAGAGTTTACAGATGGATTAAAGTGCGAGAAAATATTATCAGTGTCATCAGTAAACTAATGGAAGGATGGAAACTAAATTAGAAGTTACAGAGAATTGGAAAAACATCACCAGCCGTATGATAAATTTTAAGAAG
>RDPX01000001.1:14367916-14384699 GCA_003991215.1 Morbakka virulenta
ATGTTTTACAGAAAGACACAAGAGAGAAAACAAACAAAAGGCAAGGTACCTGAAATGCAGAAGTTTGAAGAATTTTGGGCTGGTATATGGGAGGATGAAACTCCAACCCCATACAGGAAATGGATGAAAACAATAACAAACAAAATAAGAGAAAAGGTCACGGATGTACAAGCCTTAATAATTGATGAGAAGAAACTTTTTGAGGCGGTCAGAAAAAGAAAGAATTGGTCTGCTCCAGGAATTGACGGCATTCAAAATTTCTGGTGGAAAAAGCTTAATGGTGCATGGCAATCCATGGTAAGATGTTTCAACCAATGGATTGAACAGCCTGATGACCTACCTATATGGATAACACAGGGAAGGACAGTACTGTTGCCGAACTCCGAAGATTTGAGTGACAAGAGAAATTATAAGACCACAGCATGTCATACAACCTGTTACAAAGTATTCACGGGCATGGTAGGAAACTACATGAAGGAACATGCAGCTAGGAATAGCATCTGGGACAGGAGTCAGCTTGGAAGATGTTCAGAAGTCTTAGGAACAGTTGATCAACTGAGCATAGATAATGCCATTATGGATGAAGTGAGAGGTTACCAACGAAATGTAGCAGTGGCATTTTATGACTAGCAAAAAGCGTACGACATGGGCAGACATGACTGGATTATCAGAGTTTACAGATGGATTAAAGTGCGAGAAAATATTATCAGTGTCATCAGTAAACTAATGGAAGGATGGAAACTAAATTAGAAGTTACAGAGAATTGGAAAAACATCACCAGCCGTATGATAAATTTTAAGAAGGGGTTTTGTAAGGTGATAGTTCCTCGCCAATCGGATTTTGTCTGACAGAAGGTCCAGTGGCAATGCTGATTGAGGAAACTGATGGCTAAAAAATGGGAAACAAAGATGGAGAAAAAGTAAAAAAACACAGTCTTTTTATTGATGATTTGAAGATCTACCAAGAAAGCCACCAAAAACTCGAGATCGTCAACGACATGATAGTAAAAGCGAGTGTGGGCACTGGAGCTTGCTATGGAGTAAACAAATGTGCGGAAATAGTCTTCAAAAAGGAGAAAATAGTCAAAGGGGATGGGTTGACAGTGTTGGAAGAAAAGATGGGCGTGTTTGACCTAGACAAAAAAGAAATTTACAAATTTCTGGGGTGTGAAAAAGCGGATAAAGTCGATGTTAAAGAGTAATGGAGATAGTGAAGAAAGAAATCCGAAAGAAGATGGACCACCTAGTAGGACGTAAACTTAATGATCAAAACTTGATGAAAGCTTTAAATTGCCGTGTAATACCAGTGACAAGGTACGTGATGAATGTAGTTCATATTGGAAAAGGAGAATTAGACGAACTAGATAAAATTGTGAAAAGTATTCTACGGAGGGAAGGTTTCCATGGAAGACAAACAAGTGATGAGAGATTATACACAAAAAGGTGCGATGGTGGAAGAGTGCTTAAAAGTTTCAAAGACGTGCATGATGAGACCAAAACAAGAGTAGCATGTTATAAGGCAACATCGACTAACAAATGGATCAGGGTAGCGTGGAAACATGAAATGAATAAAGAGCATTCCTTATTAAAGAGAGNTAGTCAAAGGGGATGGGTTGACAGTGTTGGAAGAAAAGATGGGCGTGTTTGACCTAGACAAAAAAGAAATTTACAAATTTCTGGGGTGTGAAAAAGCGGATAAAGTCGATGTTAAAGAGTAATGGAGATAGTGAAGAAAGAAATCCGAAAGAAGATGGACCACCTAGTAGGACGTAAACTTAATGATCAAAACTTGATGAAAGCTTTAAATTGCAGTGTAATACCAGTGGCAGGGTACGTGATGAATGTAGTTCATCATGGAAAAGGAGAAATAGACGAACAAGATAAAATTGTGAAAAGTATTCTGCGGAGAGAAGATTTCCATGGAAAACAAACAAGTGATGAGAGATTATAAGCAAGAAGGTGTGATGGTCGAATAGGACTTAAAAGTTTCAAAGACGTGTATGACGAGACCAAAACAAGAGTAGCATGTTATATGACAACATCGACTGACAATTGGATCAGGTTAGCGTGGAAACATGATTTGAATAAAGAACATTACTTATTTAAGAGAGATGCGGAAGTAGCAGTGAAAAGGGTGGCTGTAGATGTAGCATTTGATGACGGACATGTAACAATTTATAAAGAGAGATTTGATGATTGGAAGGAGGCTTGGAAAAAGCTGAAGAAGCAGTTAGATTCAGGACAAAAAAGAAACCGCGAAAGAAGGTTAGCAGAGAAACCACTGCAGAGCGAGATTAAATTGAGATACGAGAAGGAAGATTACATATGGTTAACATGCAATACAGATCCAAGAAAAGCGGCATCAATATTCAATTTACAGGAGGAGATAGTGGAATCTGGAGCGTGGAGGAAGATAAGAGGACTCGTTGATACCGATGAATGTAGGTTATGTGGAGAATAGCGAGAGACAATACAGCATCTCCTGTCTGGATGTAAAAAGCTTGTAGGATCAGAATACGTGAAACGACACAACAATGCACTTAAAGTTTTGGCAATCAAATGGGCAATGGAGAAAGGAGTACTTCCAGAAGGAACGAAATGGTACACCCAGAGATGGGAAAAAGGTAAAGTGTTAGAGAATGAAGGCAAGAAGCTGTATTGTGATTGGGAACACCGAATGAGAACGAACTGTACCGGAAGGAGACCAGATCTTACCTTAGAAGACGGAGAGAAGAAAACAATTTTGCTAGTCGATATGGCATGTCCAAACGAAATGAACAGACGTCTTAAACGAGAAGAAAAGATTAAGAAATACGAACAATTATGTTTTGAGATACGTGAAAGACGGGAAGATTATAACGTAAAATTTGATCCAATAGTTGTTGGATATCTCGGTGGAGGAATGAAAGAACTGAAAACTGACATTCAAAAAATCTTTTAGTTTAATAATGAGAAAGGACTCCAAGCATTATTGAGAGAAATCCAAAAGACAGTACTTCGGGAAAGTGAATCAATCATTAGAAAAGTGTTATCGGGACTATTGACTTGAGGTATCTCATGTGAAGCTATCAAAAATTGGTAGCTAAAGCCATCCAGGGCTGCTTAGGGAAGTAAAATGGTCGGATTGTTACTCACAACCTACTGTGAGCAGCATTGGATGATAATGGCTGACTTTATCATTTTCATTAGTATCTTGTAATTTGATATATAGGATGGAAACTGTATTGTTAGTTAATCCAAGAATAATAGTAATAATAAGAAGAAAGTAATAATAATAATAAAAAATAATAATAATAATAATAATAATAATAATTTGTTGCTATTGTCACCAAACGGGGCAATAACAAATATCCAGTCTGAATTCAATGCTACAATACCAGACTTGGTACTTGTACTAAGATATCTTTCTGTGTATTGTCAGTTATCAGGCTAGGAGTGGGGAATGTTGTAGTCATGAGTTGTTATCATACAACAGCAAACGCTTAAGTAATGTGTCTTAACTCACTGGTTATGGGGCGGCACTTGCAAGGTTGAAGTGATGTCATTTAAATTTGGTTTTATATTTTATCTCACTCTTGTGGGTGCAGTACATGTGCCTGCATTCAGCTAACGTGGATTATTTGCTGGACGCTGGATGTGGGTTTTTCACTCAACCATCATTAGATGGTGTGTGACGTGTCGTTAATAACAATAAAAACAATATTAATGATAATAATTGATAATAATAATAATATATTGTCTGGGTACTACATTAAACTGCACCTGATCGTGCAGTTTTGACGTGGGATAATGTAGTTACGCTGTAATTGTTATTACAGTCAACTAGTGCATGAAATACAAAATAGGAGACGTCAATAACATTACACATGTTTTTACAGGATAACATTTCAGTTAAATGATAGTGTTATTATCTTGAAGAACTTGTCATACAGGTTAAAGGAAAAGAACATATCCTATTATTTTAGGTGTTGAGTTTATAAAGGGGAAGATATGTATCGATACTTTTTCCATAAGAAACATTCGTTTGAAAATGAAGTTAAACAATCCTAGACACTGTTTTACTTGCGTCAGGTGTTAATCTACTTAAAGTACTTTCGCCAGCAACAGAAACATTTTTGTCCAGTTTCCTTTTCGCTGGGTAGCAGTTGAACGGTATAGTTAGTACAGTATTTCTAAAAGCAACTTTTATTTTGCTTTATGTTTCGCATACTGTCTTGTAAAGACAGTCAAAAACCAACTTTTATACTCACTTCTTCATTTGATTCTCCATGTTTGGAATTGTCAAATCTGACATTTTGTAGAAGTTTGAATATCGCAGTTTGGCCTTTGCCTAAGAATTCTACCAAGACTGGAACCTCTAACAAGCAGGTTTCATTTTCATTTCTTACTTTACCGACACTTAATTCTATTTTAGAAAAACAACTGGATATGAAAGGAAATCTTGAAAAATTAAAGAAGAGAAAAAGCTCAATTTAGAAAGCTTGAAATATATTAAGTTATGCTATGATAAGGGAGGTACATCACTGATTTAATGCAAACCTAGAAAAAAATTAAAGTAATTGGACGTAAAAACAAAATCTTCAACAAGGAATGTGAGAAAATCAAAGGACAATTTTCACACTCGTATGTGTATAGTAATATGCAATTAAAAAAAAGAAAGTTCAAGTCCATGCTCCATGTAATCAAAGGATCACTTTAAAAGGAACTTAAGATCGTATAAAATTTAGTTCCAAAGGGTATTTTCATCTGAGAGAAGTTAAAAATAGAGATTTGACAACAATAGGAAATGGTAATAGTACTGAAATGTTTTAAATCTGAAACAGTAGAGTCAGTTTAAGAATGAATGAGTGATTTAATACACATAAAAATGATAAAGTTCAGAAATTGTTAACGTATAAAGTCGTTATATAACAATAAAATAGAACTGAATATAACAATTTGAAATTATTTCACTAAAACAAGATCTTATTCAGATTGAGCATGAAAATGATTGGAAACATTGAATATCCAAAATAAGAATGTATAGTCCATAATTCTAATAATGCTGGATAACCAAAAGATCAGCTGACTGTATCCTTTGTCAAATTGAAACAAAATAGTGGATAAAATAACATTCAAATCAGAGTCTTTTGATATTTTGAATAGTTACCCAATCTTGAAGATTATCCTTTTTAACCAAGATTGTGTATGAAGTACGGCCATTTCGAGCACGTATTTCAGGGTAGTAGATAATCTCAGAAAACTAATGGTTTCTCAATAATTATTTATGCCCTAATCATTTGTTAATTTTCTCTACTAATCTTTGTTTCGTGCTGTATTGGGCTACATAAAGTAACGTGTTTTCCTTTGATTCACTTTAGGATGCACTGAGTTCTATTTTAGTTGCTCGTGACGGTTATGGTGACATGGCTGTATCCAATGCAATTGGATCTAATGTTTTTGATATTGACCTTGGGCTTGGTCTACCATTTGTTATCAGCATTCTAATACGTGGAATGAAACCAATTATGCTTCTAAACAAACGAGATCAGGTGAGATCAATTAGGTGTTTTGTATCTACTTTGTTCAATGGCAAACCTCCATAATACATAGGGTTCTTTAACATGTATTAGGCTCAGATAACCGTATTTATTATAAGCATTTGATGATGCATGAAAATGAGTTAATAACGTCAAAATAGAGCGAATCAAGTACAGGAACTGGAAATTAGACCTAAAATTTAAGAAAAACTATTTGTGATTATCATAGACTTCAACTCCAATACTTTTCAATAATTAACACAAGAAAGCTCATGCTTTCTCTAAAATATAACTGCTTTTTCATTGTACAATTTTCTATTTTGAAAAAGCAGGTGCATCACATGTTTATTATGAGACCTTATTCGTTGTTAAGGTATATTTTTAATAAGTAGTAGTATTGCTTGCCAAAGATTAGAAAATGGCTAAAATTATTACACAAAATGGCATCAAGTCAAAGAAAATCTTTATCTCTACGATTTGATTACCGTCATTTGTTATCCAAGAAGGGGCTGTTGGACAAGGAAGGTAAAATTTAAGGAAAAAATTCCAAAAAAATTTCAAGGAATTAAATTTCAAGGAAGGTAAAATTTAAGGAAGATCTTTGACCAAATGATAAAATTAAAAATAATTAAAAAAACCTTAACATGTTGGCTTTAATATAAACAAAGTTTAATGCAAAATATACAGTGTGGAAAATTTTCATAATATCTCTTATCCTTTACACTGAACCTTACGAATAACGGATTATTTGAAATGGGGAAGTAGTTTGGATTTTCAAAGTCATTTGCCATCTAAAACTATGTTATTTAACTGAAAGTCATAAGCTGGAAAGCACAATACAGAATCACATACTTTTGTTGACTCATACTTTATGAACTATAGCATATTGTATGCAATATGTTATGCAAAGCTTATTTAGAAATTAGTTAAAATTTTCTTCTATCATTACTCTAGCATGATATTGATTCAACAAAGTTAAAAAACTTTTTTATAACTCATACTTTTTCTGCTGGTATAGTAGCGGATTCTTTGATCTAAGTATAAATAGATATCTACATCTGCATAATAAACAGTGAGGAGAAAAAGATATGGAGTATTTCATTTGTTTGGTTAGCCTGTAAAAACCCTTTTTCTATCAAAATACCAATGGGTTTAAATACTGTTTCATAAAAAGACCTAGTCTTGAGGTTTAATTTTTTGAGGTTTCATTCCCTCATTTGAGTTTATGCCTTTATATAAGTTATTTTATCATTTCATTGAGGAGAAATATACGGATATTTATATAAATAGATAAACTAATTGAAAGCTACGTAGGTGGACAGATCGATCGATCGATCGATAGATTAGATTAGATGGATTAATTGGGTGACTGACAGAGTGATAGGTTTATCAAGTTCCTTGGACTGCACTGGACTGGATAGCTCAAAATATGAGATTTTGATTTGTTAGGTTTTTTTCAAGAAATAGAGAAAAATGGCAATTACTGTAAAGACTGTCTGGACATCATGTTACTTGACCAACCAGACAATAGAATATGATCGGCACATAACAAGAGCATGCAAAATGCGCAAATATTCATTCCTTTTTATCAATATTTGTATTGAAATACTAGACCAAAAGTATTTTACTTAAGAATGCTGACCTAAGAACAAATGACAGTTTTGTCACAAAAATATAATTGATAATTAGTAAAGAAAGGAAAGAGGACCCTATTCGAAAAAAGGTTACCTATTATGTAATATAATAATCAAGTTTAAAAACTTGAATACTGATTGTTACAACAATTAGTTATTTTCAAGACTTAACAACAAAGTAAGGGTTTTATTTGGCTCCAGATACAGACAGGTATTTAAAAGCATCCCGATCGCCAATTCACTAGATCACAAGACTATCATTTTTCCTTTTATCATTTTGCTAATATTGAAGTATATGAATGCCAGGCACAGTGCAGGTGCTTCCATATTAATTTACAAGCAGTATTGTTTTATCAGTCAATTATTGGACCTCAAAATTAAACTATAGCCTGTAACTTATATTTTTGCTTTCCCTTACGGTATTGTCAACCCGTAAACGTTTTATGGATATTAGAAGGTCTTTTACTTTTCTTCAGATTTCCCCATACATCAGGGCAGAAGATAGAAAATGAGCGAACAACATTGCCACCATTAACTAATTCTCATTATTTGGTATTTGACGACCTCTACTATATAATGTCTCCTTTGAGCGTATGCCACCTTACACTTAAGCTAAAGGCTATAAGATATCTGCAACCTTGAGAAAAAGCATAGTTGATTGAGATAATGGAAATTGAAAATGAATGAATAGAACTGGGTAGAAATGCCAGGACGTTTTCATCCTGGCTAGGATGACTGGTTAAAAAAACAAAAGATAGATTGTTACTCTGAACAATATCTTGGACTTAATTTCGATTTCTTATCTAAATATATTTAAGACATCATTACCTGTATCAGTGTTACCTAAATTACTTTTTGCCTACCTTATGTAGTTTAAAGTTTTCTGATAGGATGTAAATGTAAGCAAAATGTTTATATTTTACCTATTACACTACGTTTTTTCTTTTTCATTTTAGGAATTATATGATGCCGGAAAAATAACGATAATACCTCATGTCAAGTATGGGTTTATCCTGCTTGTTATTCTTGTACTAACTTTAATCGTTTTCGCTATGACGCGATTCAGGCTAAATAGAACATTAGGATCCTGTCTAATATTTCTTTACTTCAGTTTTGTAGTGTATTCGTATATACAAGATATATACTGCAATCACAATTGCTAAGAATGATGTATTAATAAACCGTAAAGCAATTAATATCAAGACGCTACTGCTATTAAATAGTAATATATTCATACTATTTTATACGACTGATGTATATAGCGAACACAATTTTTTAATTTTAGACGGAATGTAAATACCAAAGGTATATTGCTTTTCCTTAAACTGTACATAAACCCTATGAATGAATTGTATCAAATAAAATTGCTTTAAGAGGAACCGAAAAGAGTCTTAAAAATTACATCAATATATTTATTGAATTATTACACCCTTCTTCTGCTCTTTGTAGGAAAAACTATCAAGAAACCATAATTATCTGTAAGGTGGGTTGCACTAGATGACACGAATTAGGTGTATACATTAAATGTGAGCTCTTACCCAAATTTTTTTGTTAAAAAAGTCAAGTTGCTGCTAAGTAAGCAAGCGAGAGGGGAATGGAGACCTTGTGTTACCTACTCGACAGGCCTGCGGCTTGCTAAATTAGAAGTGATCAAATAATTAAAGTAACCAGTGTAATACCAAGACAGATATTTCTTCTTTTACTTTCTTTCTTTCCCTTTTAAATAATATGTGCTTTCTAATAAAATTATTTGGAAAAAAAAATAGTATTCAAATGGAGATAAAGCGTTTAAACACTAGTAACTAAGGTTGCTATCAACAGAAAAGCTATATCAGAAAAATATTTCATCTGATACGAATACTTTGATTGCAATAAAAGGATACTAGACATTCAAATTCTTCCAATGTCATCGTATAATGAAGGTCAAGAGTTGCCCTCAGACATTTTTTTTAGGCAATACAAAAAATAGGACAGAAGAAATATGTTAGTGTGGAATTAGACTGCAAGTACCCACAGCAATTTACGGGTTATGAAAGTAATTTTTGTTAAATGTCTATAAATACTCTCTGTATTCTTTCCATTTAATTCACAGGTTCATGTTCACATATAAATCGGCTAAGATGTAAGAAAAGTGTGTCAGTCTGTGTGTGTGTGTGTGTGTGAGAGAGAGAGAGAGAGAGAGAGAGAGAGAGAATGTTATTGAAAGCATACTTAAAACATAGAAGACTTAGACAGAAAGATGAATAAGTATTTGTAAAAAGTGTCTAGTCCTGCTCTAAAAACTGAGTTTGTAGTTAGGATAACCTGTATTTACGCTGGCCCAAAACTTCACTTTGTTATTAATGGATACAATTGCAATAATACCATGAACGCATCTAAGCTGTGCTTTACCTCCTGTGCAAATATAAGTATGCCGCACAGCCTGCTACAGTAAGTAACTGGTGGATTTAAAAGCAATGTTGGCTTTGTTTAATAAGCAAAGGGAATGACAATTGAATATGAATAACTTCTACGCTTAATCATAAAGCTAACTGGTTTTTCAATTATGCTTTAGATAAGAACAACAGCAGATGAACAATTTTTTGTGTTTTACAAGTACAGTTGGATTCCTGCTTAAAAAGCAATAAACCAACCTTTTGAATAAGATGATAAACGTTCACATTAAGTTCGTGAGTATCTTCCAATTACGCATTTTCTATTATAGTTCTTTCCTTAATTTATTAACTTGTGAGATCAAAATAGATTATAAGTATCAGGATGAAGTAATTGTTATACAAGTGGTAACGTCGCGTTGATGCATGATAACGTTTGTCGCAGAAAATCAGAAGAACTGGTAGAGCTCAATACGACCTGAAGTATTCTCGAACAATACGAATGCTGTCTTCGCTTCTTGAGTCCTAATGGGGATAACTAGATGAATAGATGATGCTTAATGTTAAATTTAGGGACTCTGAAAAAAGCAAATGAATAGCTACTAAATTTTCCACAATGGTAGGATACTTACTATTGATTGAAATATAGTCTAAATATATTTTTTACTTTCAGGTGAATGTGACTTTTCTTTAATTGCACCCCACTCATAATTTATTTGACCTTGAACCTGTAGGCCATAGACTTTGGTAAAGTTAAAAGTTAGTGATACGTTTATTTTCTTTGTGAAAATAATACAGTACAGATAGAGGGGATTTAGAAAAGCAAAAACTACTTGTTCACCGACTTGGATAGGAACCATTGGCTATGGTTATTATGGCCGTATGCTCTAACAAATAAGCTACGAGTGCTCCCTCAATCAGATCATTTTGCATGTACCATTTAAGTGCGTCATTCTCTTCCAAGATCCCTATCGTCCAGACATCTTATCCCGATAAGTCATATAAGGCTGATTCTTCCACAGAATGAAGGCTTATTTTTCAAGGTCAGATAAGCTGATCTTACCATACACGGAGGGCAAAGAAACTTTGAAAATAATATAATGTAGCTTGAGAGAATTTAGGATTGTAGGAAAGTGAAAAATATATGTGCACTGAACTGGGCCCAGTTTGATACACACAAAGTTCTCACCTTTCTACATTTCCGATTGCTAAACTAAATAACCAAGAAGACTTTCAGTTAAAATACTTCTGACCGGGAAACCGTCAGTATAATGTTCTAATACAATTTTTCTAAACCACAAAGAAATAAGTAATGAAATGCACTTATTATGCAGACCATAAGCTCTAAAAACTAAGCTTTGTGGACAAAATTTTGTAATTGTAATCAAATTAACTCTTTGACTAGAAGTTAAAATTTTACCACAAGGCATATGATAGAGAGCTTTGAAAGGATCACTCTTAATGGGATAGCCTTGAATTGAGGAAGCTGCGCATAAAACTGAAATGACACTTCATAAGAGAGCGATCATAGGCTATACAAGCCGGTGCTAGCTTTCATCAAGTAAACCAAATCCAATAAAAAAGCTGCACTTACTAACAATAGGATAAAGACTTTAGTTTTAAATATTTCATTAATTTCTTAGGGTTCTGAAATTAGGGTACAGTCAATACATAATAGGTATCATGATCTTAAAGATAATAAATCACTATGTTCTATTCTGGATTAATTCTACAAATATAAAGTTGCTTCGTGCTAGATATCGTTTCATCGTAAGTTTCTGCCGCAACTCGAAGTGATGACAAATTTACGGACAGCAATATAGAAATTTTGCATTTTAGAGTAACACATAAATGTTATTGCATGTTATTTTCATTTGAATTCTCATGAACATCTTCTTCTTTGTTAGAAGTTTATCCAACTTTATCAATGTTCATTTTTTGTAGTGAAAACAAATACTATATTTGTAAATTAAGCAATGACGTATCCATGGAAATAAGGGAAGCTCCTGATGTGCTATTTAGACATGATTGTGTCCCATTCATATAAGTTTCATTTATTTTAGTATGCACTTTATTGGACTGTACTAATGAGTCTAAAATTCATATGCTTTATCAAATAAAGCTTAAAAGTTAGTCAAAGTATATTAAAAACAGGTACATGTAGGGTACAGGTACAAAGCTGGTCAACAGGAGTAGGAAATTATCTCATGTTAGCTACGTTAAATAATATTTCTGCTGGGAAGTCATCAAAGAACCTGTTGACAAGTAACAGAGCGCAAACTATACAATATGGATTTTTTGCCAACTTTAGTGCACTAAAAATCCATTCAGATGAGTTTTGGTTTAAAATTTACTTGTTAGTTGAAATAATTAGTTGGTGGTTGTTTTCGGAGATATGGCAGGAAGGTGACAGTCTCCAACTTTCCGAAGAAGGTTTACATAAGTTTAACAGAGAAAGATTTGAAAAACTGATGGAATGCCCATAAGCAGTCGCTATCAAACAAGAAGTACAAAAACAGTACATCACTATCTTCCTACGTATGGGGCGTGAAAGATATCCACAAAACCACCCCAACTCTAAAATGGTCGATAATTAAACACGCCAAAACCTACACAACCACTTGACGCACATGTTCACTTTGTTTACAAGAAAAGTTTTAAATTTTGAACTACCATACAAAAAAGCGAACTTTTAAACAAAAGAAGTGAACTAATTTCCAAATACCGCCACATGAACAAATTCCTCCTCGCTTACTACAAGTCAAAAGACTAACATTTAAACAGTGTTAACAACCCAAATTATTCAGATATCAAGCGTAGAGCCGACGATAGAGATAGATGGCGTGTATGGCGCTAAACCTGTCTGAGGACAGACTAGACAACAACAACCCATTATGTCCTATTGTTCTATTATTACCTGCCACCCATTCTCTCATCTATTATCTTCAACGCACAAATTTTTCAACCTATTATATTTTAACCTATTGTTGTAGTTCCGAATGGCCTGTAAAATATATTTATATGTGATTTTTTAACGTTTTTTAACCAGTATAGCTGATGCGTAAGACAAGAAACTTTAAGTTCTATAGGCAAGTTTTGAGTTTTCGCTTTTTACCTCTCTTTTTAGACATCAACGAACGACAAAAAAAATCAACAAAACTTAGTTTAGAACTGTTAGTTTCATATTTTGTTGATTTCTTTTTGAATATTTAGTAGAGAACGATGGGTGAAGGTTTTTTTGTTCTCACTTTCTTTCAATATTTAAGAGCCTATCTTTGGGAGGAGCGCTCTAAAATCACAAAACACAAGCATCCTCAGAAATTTTATCGTAAAAAGAATAGCTAATGATTTCTTGACGTAAAAAGTAATAAAATTATATTAAAACGATAATAGCCTGTCCAATCATTTTATCTCTACTTTGTCTACTTTTTTTAGTTAGAAACCTTACAAGGCATAAAGCTACTATGTGTATTGAAGTGTAAAGAAAAGACAGGGAAACATTTTATTAAATGTTAGGCCAAGATATAAGAGTTGACCTTAGGGTTCAAAACATTGAAGTCGTGTTAAAGAAAAGGACTATTTGTTATTGCAAGGAGTACCATGCAACAAGATATAGTAGATTTATAGAGATACAGAATGGCCCAAGGTATAAAATACTCTCTAGCTTGACTCAAAACTCCAAACTTTTCAAAAGAAAACTGACCAATACATTAACTATCAGAACCTCATAAAGATTGTTATAAAAATGGGAAGTCTTCTCGATGAGCATTTGTCAAGAGAAAAAGGAATATTACCAATGTTAACATAGAATGATTTTCCATGGATAACTAAATGACATAAAAACTCAGTTTTCTATTCAACGGCAAGAATTCCTTTTTTTGCCGGATTGAAAGAAACCAGCTACTTTCTTCCCTTTTCATTGCCAGCTTAAAGCTCTGCCTCCAAATATTCCTTACGTTTGACTTTTTCTGATGATTTGCCTTGTGGGCAATGTCAAGGTACAAGAGAGTCTCATTAGCAGAGACATTGATTAGATAAAGAAAAAGTTACCAGAGCATCAATGATGTGAAAAAAGGAGATATACTAAAAATAGAACTTCGAGGAATACCAGCATTAATGTTGTTTTATCCAGTGTGACACGGATTTTACAATCTGTAAAATAGGACCAAATGATATCAAAAACCCTTCCAGAAATACCATAACCAGAAAGATTATAAGGCAAGCTAGCCTGCTAAGCTTTATCAGATGACTTGAAATTTTGTAGAGCTATAACACGTGCTTCACTAGACTTATGCTTAAACCACAGTCAGACGGTCATCAGTGGAGTGGCATCTTCTAAATTTGTATCAATAACAACAAAAAGCCAAAAATTTTACTACTGCATTGTCGATAAATAGTTCAAATACCTTATTAATGACAGAAAGAAGACGTACAGGTCTCTATTTGCCAGGATTATACAAATGACATGCATTCTTGAAAGCAGCAGCAACATTAAAAATATTAAAGAAAGACGGAAAACAAGAGTGCGATAGGCAACAACTGAAAAGTGTGGAAACCACAGAAGATAGCTTAGAAGCACACTCTTTCAAGATAACCGACAGAAGGAAAATCTAGGCCAAGAGCTTCAGATTGCTTAAAATCCTGAATAACCTTTCAACCAGCCTTAGATTTAATGAATCAGACTTTTAAAATTTAATCCCTCTAAAAGGAAACTCTAAAAAAGAAATACCACAATCATTTTGAGGATATTATGCAGGAAACAATCTAGGAAAGAAATCAGCCTTTTTTCTTGGGGACATAAAAAATCGAGCGTCATAAAAAAATGAAGAAATCACCGAAGAGGAGAGGTGAACATCATGTTGTTCCAAAATTCATGGGTGTTTTGGAACACTATTCGTCTTACGTTTTACGTACTCGGAATAGACGAGCGTTTAATATTTTGGGAGAATGTTGGAAGCTTTGCCTTTAAATGACTTTGTCAATCAGTTCTTGTAAAGAAGGCCCTAAGGTGATGGGGAAGAAAAACAAAGAAATTGGCTATGAGCATTTAAAGGTGACGAGAGACCAAAGACCTTATGCAATAGGAAAAACAGCGTTAACGAGAAAAAAGGGGTTGACGTTAAAGGGTCTCATGTATTAATTAAGATTTTTCACTGAACAATTAACTAGAAAATGTAGTTCAGTGTATTTCTAAATTGTTGATGATTGTCAGTTTTGGTCGTCTTCAAATGAAACTGAAGCGGCAAAACATTACTTTACTATTGGTAGACCATGTAGAAGCCCATTTGGTCTTATTACTGACGACCTTTAAGTACAAGTTTAAAACTTGCACTAAAGTTAAGTAATAACAGCAAAAGCCTAAGTAATAACAGCATTTCTAGAGACGTCAAAAAATCAAAGTCCCTTGGCAGCATGCCTTCATATCACTGATGCAATTATTACTTTTATTATTATTATTATTATTATTATTATTATTATTAATAATTTATCGTTAGTCTCATTGAGTCTTGGATTCGGCCACTCAAATTTTTCTTTATAATAGCTTTATCTTGAGTAGTGTTTTTCTATTATACCTCTGGACCTCATATTTTCCTTTCTGCAGTCCCTCCATTTCTTTCTTTGCCTATCTACCCTTTCCCAATATCTCACTTTCATTTCCATTGATCTTAGCCATATTCTGCTCTCCATCACAGCAAGCACATCTCAACTGGTTGAAGTAAACCTTCTTTCTTAGTACCCATGTCTCTGCACTGTTTAGAACAGTCGGTCCAAGCACGGTCTTTTAAACTTTTACATTTAACTTTATTGGAATTTCTGGCCCAAAACCATACTTGTAACGTCTTTTCACTTCCTTTATGCTTCCTTTATTTGCTCCCTAACTTTTTTCTCTGTTCCTTCTTCTTCTTTGAAGACTAGACCCGTCTACTTGAATTGCTGCTTTAACACATTCTTCTTCTATCCTCGTACCATTTCCTCGCTCCTTTCCCCAACGCAATCCTCCTTGCTTCATTTTTTCAATTAATACCAACTATCTTCTGTGGACTTCATCCTTTGTTTCTGCCACTTATCAAGGTCACCAGAAAAGAGCAACTTCCACCATTCATAAAAACCATCATCTCTATGCTCTGAGGTCAGCTTATCCATCACTACCAGAAGGTGGCACGCCTTAATGACAACTCTGCCTGGAATTATGAAAACTCTAGTCGGAACAATGACAACTTTTACCATGCCGTCCTAATGATAACTCTTGAGTTGTACTAATGACAACTGTTTTTCTGCACATTTCAGCCTTATGACTAATGACAGCTATAAGTTTGAAAAGTTGTCACTGTTCTAGCATCAACAAAATTGTGTCATTATTCCAACTAGAGTTGTCATTTTTCCGTGTAGAGTTGTCATTAAGGAAGCACCACAACAGTAAGGGCTTAGAGCTGGGCCCGATGAAAACCAGGCCAGACAATAATGGGGCTTTTTTACAGTTTCCCACAAGGCGTCCGCACTAAGGGTTTGTTTCTTCCATACGTCATAGTGCGGGGCGGGAAATTGCACCTTCGCAATTCAATTTTTTTTGCTTGAGACTTTTTGGGGAAATACCAACACCGATACCTCTGATCCATACATTATTTAAATTCCTTCAGGAGACTTTTCTGCATCAATCACTCCGGCGACTTCGCGGGTACTGACGAATGCAACAGTCCTCTTCTTCTTCTGTAGTACTTTTACGGCTTTGGATTAAAGTTACATCCATCACCTTGTACGTCAACACATAACGTTTTGGATAATCTTTTCCACATTTCTCTATCTTGAGCCACTTCACGGAGAGTTTCTAGATCTGCAATGTTCTTGAATCCATTAACATTTCCAGGGAGAGATATATTATTTTTGGTTTGTGTGGAGATGTCTTCATCGATTTTTAAAGGAAGTGTCATCCTTTTCCTACCGGAGAACTGCTTAGCAGCATGTGGAATTTCGAAATAGTAGTTCATGGCCATTTGACATGGAGTTGTGGTTGGTAATCTCAACATGTGTCCGAATGCTCGCCATCTCATTTTCATCATTTCTGTATGCATTGCAGTTTCTCCACTATCGTGATATACTTCTTTGTTTCTTTTAAAACGATCATTCCATATTTCTCTCAATTGTTTTCTGTGTGTTGTATCTAATTTTCTTGTTTCTGCTTTTGTTAGCCCCCATGTAGACATGTTGTATGTGAGAATAGGCTTCACGATTGCTTTGTAGAGTTTTAACTTCTTATTAAT
>RDPX01000001.1:14384970-14411359 GCA_003991215.1 Morbakka virulenta
ATTTTGCAATCACAATGCGATGATCCGACGATGTTAATGTACCCAGGAATGACCTCGCGTTTTGTACCGTGTGTTTAAGTCTATTCTGGACTAGTATAAAATCAATTACGTTTCGAACTTTCATCACTTTTCCTGTTAATGTGTTTGTTCTCGTCTGCTCCCAAGTTGTAAGATGACATTGCTTGTGTTGGAAGCACGTGTTTGCCATTAGAAGATCGTTATTTTCGCAAAGTTCTGTCAGTAATTCTCCATTTCGATTTCGTTGACCTTTCGAGTACCTACCAATACAATTTTCATCGTGTTTCCTTTTTCCTACGCTTGCATTAAAGTCTCCTGCTATGATTACGTTAGCACTAATCTTATTCATTTGTTTGTATGTTTCGTCTAACTTGTCATAGAGAGCATCACTTTGTTCAGGATGATCTTGTGTGATTTGTGAATGTGGTGCATAGACATTGATGATTGTGATAGATTTCTTGACATTTGGCAGTTGTATTTTCGTTTTCTTTTTATTTTGCGTTGTTTTGTATTTCCTTTTGTCACGTTTTATTTCTGGAGTTAGCTGGATGACTGCTATTCGTTCGTTCACTTTCCAGACTCGATAGACGTGATGAACCCACTTTTTGCTTATACAGAAACCAAGACCATACGAAGGTTCGATTGTTGGAAATACATACAGTCTATTCCCATTAACTTCTTCATCGATTCCATCCTTTATTTTGCATTCTTGCAAACACGCCACATCAACTTTGTATCTTTCTATGTCTATTCCAAGATCTTCTCTCTTTGTCTTATCGTTCATACCTCGTACGTTGAAAGTCGCCACGGAGAAACATGTCATAACGGTGTAACGAGTTGATGTATAGTTTACGTTTGTTGTGTTGACGAAGACTTGCAGTGTTGTTTTGATGGCAAAAATATTTGGAGCCTTGTCAGAGGTCTCCGCCCGCCATCTTGCTCACCGTTGACTTGGCTTTGGTTCATGAAGTTTTTCCCTTAATGGTGTGTTACTGGGCCAATTTTCTATTTGGAAGCTTGGTAAGTGTGATTTTCTTTGAGCACATTCAGTGCATTGTCTGCAGGTTCACCCAGGATTGAAGTTGTGTTTTCAAAAAAAGAGACCAAAAGAAGTTCTTTCTCATAATCTGGAACTTTCAGCCTCGTTTTTAAAACAGCCTCCATACAAATAGCATCAACACGTGCGAAATGATGCTGTGCAAATCACGATGGTTGTTTTGAAATATCACTGAACTATGCTAAATGATACGTAGGGGCCATTAACATATTATAGGATTAATCATTTTGTTAAATACTCATTATTTCACACAGGTACACAATTTAGTTTGGATTTGTTGACGGATGGTTCGCTTCAGCTCTATTGGCCTGCTGCACTGCTGCTTTTCATTGGCATTGCAAGAATCAGAGCTGTGAACTCATTTAAGCAACTTTTGGATGATTGGCTTATTGAGAAATTTAGTAACAGTTTCAGCTTCAAAGTAATTGAACTATAGCTTTTTAGTTGTTATGGATGCCCGACAACAAGGTTTTCCACCAGGGTTTTCGGGTTCCTACACTTCTGGGTACGTTTTTCCTCCACCTTCTGCAGGATATGGTAATGATACTTTCAACAACTTAAACAGTACCTGCCCCAATGATTTTGGAAAGACAAGTTGCTTTGCACAGGTGTCAGCTTGTGCACCACCTCCTCTACAACCACCGAACTTTAGTTTTGACTATATACATGAAGCCTCGAGGAGAATGGAACCCCCTTTCCGGCAGCACCAGCCACCACCATTTAAGGCATGTCCACCACCTCCCTTTCAACCTTGTCAACCACCACCATTCCCACCCCATCCACCGCCACCACCTTTCCACATGCACCAAACGCCTCCGATGTTTGAAAAAAGATTTGGAAAGCACGGTGGACATAATACTTATTTTGAAGATTTCCCTGGAAAACAATTTGAAGGAGGGTACTCGCGTTCAACGGAAGAAGCGCCTTTTGGTGATTATAATGAACACCAATGGACAAAGCACCGGCAACGAAAAGGGAAGAAATCGAACAAGGCGCAAGATATAGCAAAGGTAATTAGAAAATCTCATTTATTAATTTTCCAGGCCTGCTTGCTTCCACAACCCAGGATATATGTAGCAAAATTGGTTTGTAATTCCAAAGTAAAATGGTTAAAATACTTGGAGAGATTTAGAGTACATTGCCACAGGGATATCAGAGCCTCATACTTAAAAGTCAGATGATTTTTGGTTGAAGTCAGTCAGCAATCTAATAGAAATAACAACAGGCCTCATATATATTGCATTATTGGAAGTTGTTTGTCGAGTTCCCAATAAACTTCATCATCAATAGGTGTACATTAAGAGAGGATGCATGCAGCACCTCGTGCAATTGCTCTTTATCATTTGAAATTCGCAAATATGTTTTACAAACAAAAGTAGCATGTACCATACAAAACGGCCCCATCCCCTCCATGAATTTATTTTTTCTTGTCATTTTCTCCCAACTTCCAAATTAATATTAGGTTTAGTTGAAGTGGGTTGGTGACAAATCCCTGTAACACCTCTGCAGAAAAGTTGTGTGTATGTTTAATTAACTTTTTAAAACAATTTTGTGTATGTCTTAACAGGACCTCCAAGACATCAGTTAATTTTTAGCATATGATATCCTGTATAACTTTTATTACATAAATACACACATTATTTCCTCACTTACCTTCACTTGGCTTGCAAACATTTGACTGATATTTCCAGTTGATACACATGTAGCAAAGCTGGGCAGTGGAAGGACATAAAATTTTTGTAATAGTTTAATGATATCAAATTGAAGAACAATACAACATGCATGTAGAATTATTTCTGTAAATATAAACTTGCAAGACTTTATGTCACCCACCACTTTATGTCACATCAACTCCCCTAAGTACTTTTTTACATTTAGTCATAATTACCAAGTCAAAACAAGGACCTATTTTGATTGTCAGTTTATGAAGTAAGACAGACTTACAACACCTAACAAGTGAATTGTACATGAAACAAACATTTTAAATAAAAAGCATAATATTTTTTCTGTGACAAATAATTTTATTTGACCAGGTACTGTGGGACCATATGTCTGGATAACACATTTGCACACTCCTGGTATGAGAATTCTCACTAAGTTCCATTTGAGGACCACATATCCTGTGCAAGAAGCTCTGCAGTGGGACTAGCTTGCCTTGTCTTGATACAACTGGTCATTTGTAGCCCCTAAAACTACTTCATAATAACTTCTTCAGTTGAATCATTAGTAAACAATTTAGTATTTTTCTTAGGTACCATTATCTTCTGTTTTTTCAGTAGTGGATGTAATTGAGTTGCTGGTGCATCATTATGGTTTGTGAACTGTGAAACAATATCTCAGTCATTGTGAGTTATCACTGAATTAGCAGCATAGCTGCCAATGGACTATCATGACTGCTATAACTGACATATTTTTTAATTGCTGTTCCATCTACTCTGGTGTCTTTGTTTAATACGAAATCATATTTTTAAGTTGATAGAAAGATTGGAATTTGCAGTTTTAATTTCTCATTTCAGCAGGTAGTCTGCAATGTTATTACAAGTTAAAAAACTTAGATTGGTCTATTCCCAACCAACATAGTGTTACAGTATTACCATCTAAATGTTTTGTAAACATTGCGTATTGATAGTGTAATAATATATATTTTCCACTTAGGCTGAGAACAGGATTGGTATTAAGTAGAAATTCCAATGACCGGTCCAAATCTAAATAAGAAGGATACAGGCCTAGGTTAAGGGCCAGCACTTCCTCATAAAAATCATTATACTACATGTTGCAGAAGTGGCAGCAGAAGAAACCAAAACTACTGAAAGTGGCAGGCTTTGGTAGTCACTGAAGGATTCTCATGGGAATGCTTGTGGTAAATGCCAAAAGGAAGCTACAGACAGGAAGACAGAAGTCATAAATGTTAAATGTGAGATCAAGATAAGATTCTGGATCATGCAACCTATATTTTTTTAAAGATGTGTTGCACAAGTGACATCAGGATTGAAAAGGAATGATCATTTCATGCACATTTCGGGAATCAGTGAAAGAAGATATAGAGGGTCAGGAGGACTAAAGACTACCATAGAAGATACATTGTATTGAGGTAGGAAAGATAACTAGCACAACAGATTGTCATTATTCTAAGGGAGGAAATAGAGACATATATGGTACAGTAAAAAGTTGTCATCAAGATTAAAGCCTTAAAAAGGTAGCTTATGATATCATGAATAACAATGGAGGGATACTGCCAGAGATATGTACCAACTACTATCTTATAATTGGATGCAAGGGGTGTATCTTGTCATTGGATTTTACCTGGTCATCTACATGTTAACATGTTACTGACCCAATAGTAAAGACACCAAGTAATGTTGTACTGATTACATCATAAATTGATACCAGATACCCAGGACTATTATGTGTTGTTATTGTTTGACTTCATGAGTGAGATAAGATCAACATCTATAAGTAAGCATGGATGTTATTTTTTGTTTCTTATATTCATACCAAAATACAAGAAATGGGTCCCTATAACTGTAGAAACTAATGCAGAACTGCCTGAAGAAAATCCAATGCTTTAAGGATGCCAAGCAACGTTTTGAGGGTCCAGCAATATAGCACAAAGACCAAAATTATTATTAAGCTATGTTATTCAAGGCCTTCTTCATAGCTCTGAATGTTGAAAGATGGTAGAGCAAACTTACAAAACTAGCATACATACATGCCAAGAACCATCAAAGAACCCTCTATTATACTAGTTGCTACAAGGAATAGTAAGTAGGTAAGCATTAACCAAAAAAACACAAAAGCCTATCTTAATCTTTACT
This sequence comes from Morbakka virulenta, assembly GCA_003991215.1. Taxonomy (NCBI): domain Eukaryota; kingdom Metazoa; phylum Cnidaria; class Cubozoa; order Carybdeida; family Carukiidae; genus Morbakka; species Morbakka virulenta. Next base: position 14,389,861 of record RDPX01000001.1, read on the forward strand.
ACGTAATGAGTATCATCTTTCAGTTCTTGCATTAGGACTACCAAGAACAGAAGTGTGTTTGACTTTGACAAAGCAAGTGTTTCTATGCTCTGGCCAATGAAAATCTTTAAGTGACATGTGTGAATACAGAAACGTTATTTTTATGTCAATAGGGTATCAAAGTCAATAGACCCAACAAAATTTAGACTATAGCTTATGCATCAAAAGCAAATACTAATACCAAGCCTTTTTTGCCTCCAGTCCTTAAATCATGAACTATTTCAGGTTTTTTTTTTGGTTTTTTTTTAGTTTTAACGTCATTATTCCCCAGCAATTGGGGCTCAGACGGTGCCCTTCACAGGGACTTTTGATTTGGCAGTGAGGAATTTCTTGGCTGGATAATGTCATAATAGAGAGGCTGATTAGAAAGATTTTTGGTGTGTGCTGCAATCACAAAGTAATTTTCTGTGAACTTGGACATTGACTAACAGTTTGAAATTTTTCCCATAATTAGACATCTTTTCCTCCTATAAAAGGATTATTTTATATGAATAGTTTTTAAGAATAATGGGGAATAAGTGTTGTGGCCCTAGTTATACAACTAATTATGCTGTTGCTGTGAAAGAAAGACATATTGCCAAAGTTTTTATTCCCTAAAAAGTAAGACCCAAGTCAAAAGTGGAAAAGGAAAATTCCTTGAAGCTTCGAAAATATCAGATCATATGGTGATATGTGCTAAATATTTCTGTGAAGAAGACATTTGACCTGAAAGAATTGGTGAATAGGACATGATGATTCCCAGAAAGAAATATGAATTAAGAAATGATATTGTGCCTTCTATTTTCTTAAACCTCCTGGAATATCATTTTAGCAAGTATTTCAGGTATACAAAGTCTATTCAAGAGAAGAAGAACTTATGAAGATTTCTGTGATGAATTAAATGAAAATTGGATCAATTTAGAGAAACTAATAACATTTGATAAATTTATGTCTTGAATAAAAACTGAAAACATATTAAAAGATGTTCTATTTTACAAGATAGTTTAGCCTATCCAAGAGAGTGACTCTTGCCCTGCTCTAAAATTTTGTGTGCATATTGATGATAAATTAAAAACTTCTGTCTGGATATATGGAAGAAAAGTTTCTGCAAAGGATATGAAGTGGTGAGCTTGGATTATGGTGTCATTGGTGTCTGGAGACAACTTGAAAATCTCTTTCAAAATTTATCTTCATCACAAGAGTTTGTGATGTCACTCAGTGAACATGATTTAGTGGAAGAATGAGGTAGGATTATTTACCAAATCAAAAGTGATGAAAATCAGGAAATGAGGAAATTTATTGTTGAACAACTGTAGCTGTCAATAAGACAACCATCTCAAAGAAGATTCTCTATGGATACATTGGAAGTAGCATTCATACTACATTTTAAGGCCTCAAATGTATATTAGTTTTTGCATGACTCCTACTTTATTCTACCAAGCAGGCAAATACTGAGGAAACTTTCTGCAGATGTATCTCCAGGTGCAGAACATACCAACTCATATTTGACCAACAAAATACATTATCTTCCAGGTGATGAACATTTGGTAAATCTTTTAATTGCTTTGATCAACATAAAGCCATTGTTGACATATAAAAATGTTAAATTGACTGGTTGAACTGAAGATGAAACTGCAATGACTGCACACATTTGAAAATTCATTATTTTGTTTTGCTAATAAGGACATTGTCAGCTGACCCCAGCCATAAAATATTCTTACTGTTGGACTCTGCACACTTTCTGTGTATGAGGAATATCTTATACTTCGTCATCATCATCATCATCATCATCATCATCATCATCATATTCAGTTTAATGTCCATTTTACATGCTACCCTGTGTTGAATGCTTTCTTGAAATCAACTTTTTTGAATTGAGCTTGGCTTTATTCAAAACCCTCTATATCCAAAAATTGGCACAATCCTGGTCTACCAACCAAGCTCAATTCATGATCAATGTAGCTTTCTTTAAGCATCCTCATGCAACAAATATAACAACTGAACAAGGCAACTGCTCAAACACTTTAAAGTATAAATTTACAGGAATCCCACTTGATTCTATTACCTTCTTTGACTTTTTGATTACTGCAATCTAGTATTCCATACTCCCAGAAATCAAAATCAGATTTCTTGTGCATATTAGCTCCCTCTCCACCCTTTCTTTCTCAATTCATAAGTTGGAGCTTCAAATACCATAAAGCATAACAGATAACATTACATATCAATAAAACATTAAATATTGATGGTGTACTCCAGTACTAACTCATTAATATAAGAGCCATTGATTTTAAAATGTGATTTTTTTTACTTCACTTGAAGCACCTAAGTATTCCACTCAAAATATCTAATTTTTAAGAATGACCACAAAATAATATTCCTTGAAATGTTGTCACATTCCCTTCTTAAAGATAAAAAGAAAAGTCTATTTGAAAAATCTGTATTTCTCTTCAAGCTGTCCCATTAAGAAAATGGCATCAACAGTACCACATATTTCTACNAAAAGAAAAGTCTATTTGAAAAATCTGTATTTCTCTTCAAGCTGTCCCATTAAGAAAATGGCATCAACAGTACCACATATTTCTACAAATCAAAATTGCCAAACATCAGCAAACCTGTTTTCATATCAGGTTGTCAATTTTTGTTTTAACATGTCCCAACAAATATAGAAGCTCTTTTATGTTCTGAGCTACATTTCAAGGGATATTCTCCCATTGTCAGATTACTAAAGTGACTAGATAAGACTATTTTATACTTTATGCAGACCCATGTGTAGGCAGGAATTAAGTTGTTTTAGGGGTGGCATCAGTTATATTGCATTTACTGTGTTTCTTATTTTTTTGTGCTGAAAGCCAAACTTCTAAAAGGGTGTAAGATATATTGTTGGTGTGACTGCTGTGTTGGCTTTCTTTTACTTTCCATGTCAAAGGTGTGAACATGTGTACATTTGTTAATTCAAACAACTGTGGTAAAGTCAAGTTTCTTGGTTTGAATAAGTGGAAGAGGGAGTTATCAAAGATATGATTTTTCTGTAATGCAGATAGTGTTTGCTGGCTTTGGTCTTGGGTGAGTTCACCCACACTTAAATGTGGTATACAGCCCAGTGATGTGGTGTTTATGACACTTTTATACAGTCACCTTTGTTAAAGATGACAGTGAAATGCCCTTTGTGAGTTGCCAGGGTAGAGGTTAAAGTACATTTCTTTAGAATTTATTTGGCACATTGTTCCTTTTTCATAAGGTTGTCAAAAGGTACTTTGGAGCATTGAAGGGCAAGGGTTTCTTTGGCTCAGATTGTATCTGGTTCACTTTTGGGAAGAACTTTTACGGCTGTTTCAGCTATCAAGACCAGCTCCATAACAGGAATGATTTAGAGACTTGCAGAAAAGCTCAAACTCTGGTCATCCTAAATCCACTATCATGTTTGCATCTAACCATATACTTCACTCATCATATTCAGTTTAACCTCCATGCTAACATCTGTTGGACGCTTTCTTGAAATTGACTTCCAAGTTATCCTATCCTTCACCAGGTCCCTGCTGACACCTTTTTGTTTGAGTTCCATCCTTATAACTTCCTCCAATGTTTTCTTCAGTCTTCCTCTGCCAGTGGTTTCTGTGACCTTGAGTGCTCTGCATCTACTTGCCCAAGCATTCTTGTCCATTCTCTCCACATGACTAAAGCAATGAAGCCTCCTATTCTGCATACAGCTGCCAATACTGTCCAGATTCAATCTCCTACTGAGTTCATTAGAACTGAGCATGTCCTAGGGCATCCGGCCTATAAAAACACTGCCTCATCATACCATGAAATGACATCCAAAGATATCCTGCATAACTGAGAAAAAAGTGACAGCTAAAAGAGACAGCACCCAAACTGTCTCTTTTAACATCCTTCAGTTTAGCATATAACAAATAACTTCTATCAGTTTTCATTACTTTGGTTCTATCACAAGCACTGTTCCACAACAGTACACAAAGTCTCCAATCATTATAATTTTGATGGGTTGAGTCCCACACTGAAGGTGTTAGCTTTTCCTCTCCATATGACATTTTCGTTGATTCCAACATGTTACTTAACCACTCTACTCACCTTGCTCACCTTGAGAGGCCACTATCCCAATAGAGGGGTAGGCCCAGTCCTTTTCTTCCAATCAAGTCTGTTCATCGCATCTTCCAACCACAGATTTCTCTCCCTCATGTCATTGTCAAACATGCTTTGCCATGTCTTCTTTAGTCTCCCTCTATTACATCTACCAGGAAGTCGTAAAGCAAAAACCTGCCAGGTCACATGTGCCTCAGGTCTTCTAAGGATGTGACCATACCATCTGAGCCTGCGGCTTTGGATAATGGCCTCAAAAGGCTTAACATTGATGGCATCACTTCTAATTTTGTCTCTGTGTAATGCCTTGAACACTTCTTAACATTCTCATTTCTGTCGTCCTCAGAAGGTCTAAGTCTTTCTTCTTGACAGCCCAACATTCAGCACTATAAATCATAGCCGGTCTAACCACCATCTCATACATCTTTGCTTTGAGTTTCATTGGCAATCATTTATCGTAAATTACACCTGACAGTTGGCACCAATTTCTCCAGCTAACTTAAACTCTGTTCTTCATATCATCTTCACACATTGCAGCTTTATTGATCACAGAGCCCAGGTACTTAAACTTATCTGCCTGTGGGAGAGCAGCACCATCTAAGCTAACCAGTATTTCCTCCAGCTCCCATAGAGAAAGACTCAGTTTTAGTACTGACTCTAAGACCCTTACTCTCAAGCATCTAACTCCACCCTTCTAGCCTCAATTGCATCTCCACTGCAGATTCAGTAAAACTTACAAGATCATCAGCAAAAAGCATTTCCTTTGGGGCATTGCTATTAAGGTGGCTACTGATTATGTCAAGGATAACCATGAAAAGAAAAGGGCTTAGAGCTGATCCTTGATGCAGACCCACAGATACCTTGAATGGCTGAGTACTCCCCTGTGTAGTTTTGACCTTTGTCTTGCTATTTCTATACATGCTCATAATACATTTGACATACAACTCTGGGACCAGCGTCTTCCGAAGACATTGCTTTATCAAAACTCTAGGGACAGTGTCATAAGCCTTTTCAAGGTCAACAAATATCACGTGAATTGGTCTGTTAACTTCATGATACTTTTCTGCAAAGATCACATCAGTTGTACTGCTCCTGCTGTTAAAACCAAATTGACTATCTGATGTTGAACAGATGTTTCTGAGTCTATGGTCTATGATTCTCTCAAACAATTTAAAACTGTGGCTTAGGAGTTGGATACCTCTGTTATTATTGCACACACAATGATCTCCTTTGCTTTTAAAAATGGGTACCAGAGTACTGATACTTCATTCTTCAAGCATCTTCCTCTGCTCAAAAAGAATCTCATTAACAACTCTTGTCATGAAGTTCACACCAGCTTCTCCCATACTTTGATAGCTTCAATAGCTTCACCACTCTGCTACCTTAAATAAATCAGCAATCTCTTTTTATTTCATATATATATAGCATCCAGTGTATACCTAGACCTGCTTGGTCTCATTTAAGCATGAAATACCAGTTTGAGGACTGGCAGGGTATAGTCTTTCTCTCACAGGCAAGTGAAGCACCCTTCAGCCTTTCATGGCAATCATCTAGAGATGGTGTCTCAATAAAAACACTGGTCCCCATTACCTTAATGGGTTGGTATCAGGAATATATAACTATAACTATATAACAATATAACTATGATGCCACCCCTAAAACAACTCAATTCCTGCCTACACATGGGTCTGCATAAAGTATAAAATAATCTTATCTAGTCACTTTAGTAATCTGACAATGGGAGAATATCCCTTGAAATGTAGCTCAGAACATAAAAGAGCTTCTATATTTGTTGGGACATGTTAAAACAAAAATTGACAACCTGATACGAAAACAGGTTTGCTGATGTTTGGCAATTTTGATTTGTAGAAATATGTGGTACTGTTGATGCCATTTTCTTAATGGGACAGCTTGAAGAGAAATACAGATTTTTCAAATAGNCACAATCCTGGTCTACCAACCAAGCTCAATTCATGATCAATGTAGCTTTCTTTAAGCATTCTCATGCAACAAATATAACAACTGAACAAGGCAACTGCTCAAACACTTTAAAGTATAAATTTACAGGAATCCCACTTGATTCTATTGCCTTCTTTGACTTTTTGATTACTTCAAGTGCTTCAAGTGAAGTAAAAAAATCACATTTTAAAATCAATGGCTCTTATATTAATGAGTTAGTACTGGAGTACACCATCAATATTTAATGTTTTATTGATATGTAATGTTATCTGTTATGCTTTATGGTGTTTGAAGCTCCAACTTATGAATTGAGAAAGAAAGGGTGGAGAGGGAGCTAATATGCACAAGAAATCTGATTTTGATTTCTGGGAGTATGGAATACTAGATTGCAGTAATCAAAAAGTCAAAGAAGGTAATAGAATCAAGTGGGATTCCTGTAAATTTATACTTTAAAGTGTTTGAGCAGTTGCCTTGTTCAGTTGTTATATTTGTTGCATGAGAATGCTTAAAGAAAGCTACATTGATCATGAATTGAGCTTGGTTGGTAGACCAGGATTGTGCCAATTTTGGATATAGAGGGTTTTGAATAAAGCCAAAGGAAACATTTATTAGATATATGTTACAAGTGTTATTTTTTATGTTAGTGAGACTTTGATAGTAGAGAAAGGGCTGACCTCTGTCCATGTTCCTGCTTAAGAAATACTGAAAAAAATTAATAATTACTTATTTTATGTTTCATTTCAACATTTTATGCTTTGGCTGGGAATTCAAAATAGTTTTGTTTTACTTTTGGTAGAAAAAGTAGGTGTACCCTTTTCACTATCTCTTTTTGCAATAACGTTATTTATGTAAATTTTTGCAGGATACCAAAGGACAACATTTTAGGTGTGATCCATGTGAAAAGAATTTCAGCAGCTTGCACGATATGGAGTGTCATCAAAAGACTCATGTTCAGGTATATATTTATATATATGTATATATGTTGATTAGCTAAATCACATATAAGTTAATTTTGTAACTTGTTTTTAGAAATGCATACAATTAGTATACAAAGTTAGAATTCCAGGAATTCCAACAGAGCATGAAAGATTGAGGCACTTTGCATACTTTCATTTTAAGAGGCATTACAGTTAAAATGTGTCAGTCTGTCAAGAATCCAGTTTTTGAGACACTTAACAATTTGAACCTTGAAGAACATAGTTTATACAATATTTAAAAGGTTTTTGTTCATTAGCTGTGCCATAAAACCATATGCCATCTAGATATCTGAGCTGTTGTGACTCCAGCTTAGCAAATGGTTCATTAATGCACAGAAGCTGTTTAACTGTTACAGTGCCAACAACAGGAATCTGACAGTTTTACAAGTTGTTGTACAAGTTGACATTCACAGCCTTTATAGGTTTCTAAACAATCCCTTATTAGCACCCTGTATCAGTGGTAACTCGGTCTTTTAATTTTGAACCCAAAGGACTCAGAAATAGAATTGTGATTCTGCAGAAAGTCTGTATTTCAAAGCAAAATTCCTATTTTAACAATAGTAATAGTGCTTGCATTTTTTAACCTGTCTATTTCATAGAAGACGATTTTCATGTTTTCCAATAAAGTGGGGGTGGTGGTCACATCACATTTTTGATTCATTACCAATAAGTGTCTACAACCAATGTACAAGGGAAATGAAGTAAATATAGAACACAATCATAAACAAAGTCAAGCATATGCTAATACCTGTGGTGGCTGGTACCTATAATAAAGTGGATTAGAATAGAATAAAACAAAATGAATGGGAAGAAATGGATGCCTTGCTTTTTAAGTTTCAGGATATAGTCTGTTTTAGTTAATGAAATGAATAGAATGTTAGAAGTTATCACTGAAATAATAACGTTTTAGTCAATATTTATAAACTGTTTTAAACAAGGTCATGAAAAGCATTTATTTGTTTGTGTATTTAACCAATTTTGCTTTGATTTGGATCTTGTTGTCTCAATTTCATTTTTTGGTTTGGAGTGAATGGGGAAGCTAGTAATAGTTTAAACTAGCGTCAATATAAAAGGGGTTTAAATATGACTAGAAAATGCTTTGCTCTTAGCAACAGTCTACACCATTTATTGCCGCAATTGAATAACTCTGGAAGGCTGTTTCTTCAACAGTTTTGAAGGTAGTTAACATCCACCACCCACACTAGCTCCCATCATACCTCTTCTGGCTTTGCCTCAAGAACATACAGACGTGTGAAGACCAAAAGTTGATGTTATTAAGAATTTGAACGAAGAACATTGCTCAGAAATTCCAGTGTTAGGTATCATCACTTACCAATTAAAGCCTTTTTAATTTACAATTTACATTAAGCTAAGATAAATTGAGTTAAACTGTTTGAAATATTCAATTTAAGTGGCCACAATTGTTGTTGCTGAAGCAAGTTGTTATAGCAATTCCAGACAACAGCACTCAGTAAAACCCAGTACTTGGCATTACAAGAGAATATTTACAAATTTTGAAAGAAGGCTCACCACAGTATACACAATCAGATAATTTGAAAGGTTACACAAGGTCTTCACTCAGTGTTACTCATTTATGCATTTTTAATGTTACACTTTGTTATTGTGAAAAGGTAATACCTTCTTATAGAAATGACACCAAAACTCTTTACATTATAGTATTTAGAAATAATTGCTAAAGATATTAAAAATATTTTGCTAATTACTAACAAAGGTAAATTGTGACGTAGGTTTTTTAAAAGGTTGAATTAAAGGTGTGTTTTTCAAAATATTTGATTTGATGATTAAAAGAGGAGCCAGCCAGTGCACAAGTATGATACACCGCATGCTCCAGTGATTGTGGCTCATTGCTGATTGCAATGGTGTATTTCCGAATGTTTAACTATTGTAACAGAAAGACCCTGATATATAAAGATTTAAGGTTTATTCCAGCAGGGTACAATGGCCATCATTATAGGATGGGTGATTACTGTCATTTTAGTTATTTCTGAAGTACGCAGAGAGCTTTGTTTGATGGTTACCATTATATTTCAAACAGTTGGTAACATACTCATGCTTTTTTGTTTAACTTTTTAATTCCATGTTTTTATTAATATTTTATGGAAAGCTCAGTAGTTACAGAAGAGCAACCAAAATATATGAAGTTCTTTCTTACCCACCTAAAAGTACAATTTACTGTTGAATTTACTGAATTTCTTAAAGTTGGCTGTTGTACAAGGATTGATTTTTTACTTATTTTTAGTGTGAAGTTAAAAATTGTGACTTTGTTGCCTCAAGAAAGATTGTTAGTCTCCACTTTATACAGGTAGGTTGAAAATTTTAATTAAAATATTAAAAATGTACAACTAAAATAGATTGATTAAAATAGACGTACTTAGCTTTCTGGTATCACACTGAACGTCATTGGTTTCTCTGCACTCATAGTGAATTTGTTGATCATGTTTTCTGTTCACGCATAGTTCAGTTGCACTGTTTACAAGCACACTTTTTTCTCATGCTTAATACCTCTGTATACTTTTGTTTTCTACACTGTATGGTGAAATTGTTTTGAAGTGATTTTTCCGTAATCTTGTAGGTGAATTTTTTAATTCCTGAACTATGTCAGATGTTGTAGGCGATGTTCTAAAATTGAATATTATTAATCAAAATTTTTTGGATTACTGTAAATAGACATTGCAATGTTTCTTCGCAGAAGTACTTTGACAGCACATTTATTACTACCGAAGCGAATGAACTGTTTAGTTTTTAGTAAATTATGGGATAAATTTACTATTGGGTTGTATCATGCAAATATAACTAACTATGAAATCATGTTACACAGTTTTATGAGCTTAAAGCATACAGCTTGCCTATAACACGCAAGGAACAAAGACCGGAGCAATCGGCAATGGACAGTTCAGAACAAGAACTTTGAACAAATAGTCAGTCACTGGCTTTAGAGAATGGAAAACGTTACTGACATAAATACTGCTGATATGGCAAGACATCTTCAGCTTTTTAGTCATCATAGCACATGAATGGCTCACCCATCATGCTTGGATTTTGGAACAGAAGTGATATATGGAAATAGAAAAGAAATAGTTACGGAAGTAAAATCTTTTAATTAATTCCAGAAACCATGCAAAAGCGACTAGTTTGTACAATAAATAATGAACAAATCTATGTTTTGCGTTTAATATGGACTTTATTGTACACTGTAGTTAGAGTACAGATATGTGTGGTGATGCAGAGTCTGAGTGCTTACTGGTTGTTATCTTTATAGCTGGTGATAGCTGAATGACTGGCTGGTGAAACTTGCTTGTTTATATACTCAGCTGTGCTTAGTTACTGGTATGTTTTACAAACTGGAATTTGCTAGAAGTGTGTGGAATGATCTTTAGATGTAAGCATATGGAATATTCTGAAAGATACTGCAGTGTATGTGAACGTAGGCAATATACTAGAATGTACTAGAATGAGGTATATTGGTAGAAATTAACTTAAGCTGTCGATAAACAACTTTTTCATGTTACAACAGTTGAAATGAATTGAAGTAAAGCAGCAGGACTGCTGAGATTATTGAATACTTGTCGTTTTATGGCATGGAATTGTGCCTGGAGTTTTTTCTAAGGTACATCTTCTCATCATCTGTAGTTTAAAGCCTACATTTTTCCCGGTTTTCCTATTTTCATTTTAACATTTCAATACTAAAAGAACTTAAACTTTGGAAGTGTTGATTCATTTTTTTGTTATTAGGTACTATTCTTTGTGTGCTAAAAGTACTTTTTTTTCTTTGTTGCCACTTGCTGGGTTACTGTTGAGGTGTCTTCATAGACTGTTAGAAAATGTGATCGATTGGGAAGAATTAAACATAGAGGAACGTAATTTCATTTCGTTGTTTTCCAGTAATGTATTTTGCCATGTAGTGACGTTTCCTGCACCATACCGTATTGAGTAGTTGTTTTTCACAATTTTTATATCATTTAGAACCATGCTGAGGGTAAATTTCGCATTCGTTTGCTTACTACAGAAGATATAGAAAAATGGAAGGAGGAAAGAAGAAGGTACTTGTTTGCTTCCAGTAAATTAGTGGTGATCTGAACTAGTTGTTCGGTTATGGTTTAAGTATAAGGTAAACAATATAATAAAAGTATGACAAGAACTGAGTATGTTTCTGCAGATCCTTGTTACAACAAGTAGCAGAAGATGACTATTAAATTAAAATGGCCTTTGTCAAGTGGACACCTCAAAAGGACCTTTAAGAAAACTTACTGTTTGGCTACTGAGATCAAGGGTACTTTGCTACATCAAACCATGGTCTCTTTTCTCCTGTATTTCTTTAGGTACATGACCCGTGTCATGTGTACATTTACTCAATCTCATTCGTATTTCATCAATCGGTAAACAATTTTTCGCAACATGTTGTACCTTGTAACATTACCATTTCTTTGCTCACATTTGTGTAATTGGCATTTGTCGAAAATGGACCCCTCTTCGATTGCGATATTTTAAGCTTTGTATCGCGAATCGTTTATTTAACTCAGAACTGTCTAAACTGCTGTAACTACCCATTGCCAACTTCTAAATGCCATATTGCAAACACATTGTTTTTATCAATATCGCAATGACACCACATCCAGAACTAGTGTCACAATTACAACAAATGTTAGAACGTTTTACTACAACGTTCTAACATTTTCTGAAGTTAAATTTAACAGTTTTTTAGGGAACTTAGACACAGGATCCATTCGAACGACAAAATCCCCTTACTACAGCAAACCTAGAGGTTTTATTCCACTTACAACGAAGACACATTGCAGCAGCCTTTGACACGATTAGCCTTTGACAGCCTTTGACACGATTAGCCTTTGACAGCCTTTGACACGATTAGACGACATAATCGACAAAGCTATGTTTCGGGACAATCAGTTTTGCGGTCCCTTAAGGCTCATTTTGATTTTGCCATCTGCCCCAACCCCACCTCGACAAAGGCAGACCTGTTGTTGTTTGGAAAAGGAACCTTATTTAAAAGAACGGCTTAAACTATTTCCTTCCCAAGGTAAGATCAACTGATCCCAGGATACATAGAGGACACGGAAATTGTGAAAAATAATATAANGATTAGCCTTTGACAGCCTTTGACACGATTAGCCTTTGACAGCCTTTGACACGATTAGACGACATAATCGACAAAGCTATGTTTCGGGACAATCAGTTTTGCGGTCCCTTAAGGCTCATTTTGATTTTGCCATCTGCCCCAACCCCACCTCGACAAAGGCAGACCTGTTGTTGTTTGGAAAAGGAACCTTATTTAAAAGAACGGCTTAAACTATTTCCTTCCCAAGGTAAGATCAACTGATCCCAGGATACATAGAGGACACGGAAATTGTGAAAAATAATATAATATAAAATAATATAATATAATATAATATAATATAATATAATATAATATGATATAAAATAATATAATATAGGTAATACGATATGTAAGTACAGTGCACTCAATTGAAAAATATGGTCGCAAAAATGATCTGGTGCAGGACAGACGCATATAGCTCAAGTGGTAGAGGCTGTGACCATGATAGTCATTGGCACTAGTACGAGTCCAGTTAGGTCCAAACATATTTTTCACTTTTATTCATTTCCAGACCCTCTCTACCTATTTTGTATTATTTTACAATTTTCTTGCCCTCTTTGTGTGTTGGGATCGGTTGATCTGACCTCAGAAGGAATGTTGTAGTTCTTTGGGAGGCTCAATCCTATACGTGATTGCGGTGTAATGCCCAGCGATATAGATTTAAAGAAAGGACGGTACATCTAAGTGAAAGTTATAGTTGCAGAAATCCAAGGTGAGTAGGGATTGCTCATGCAATCCCTACTCACCTTGTATATGAATGATCTCGTTTTTATTTTCCTTCATACATTAAAAACACCAAAAATGCAATTTTTGTAAAATAATCTTTGTATACGTATTTTGATCGGGAACATCAAAACCATTAGATCAAGACCACTAGAATTGACGGATTATTAGCTCAGAAACATTAACTTTCCCGCTGCCACAGTGATAACACACCTACTTTTTATTTCATGGTTGGCCCATCTTGCCTTTATTTGCAATAATCCTACCTACATCATTAATATATTTTTTTCATTCACTGGGGAGGCCCCACTGCAGGCAAAAAATTGAGTTTAAATAATTTAGACCATTTAGTTTCTCGTGTTCAGGAGCATAGCGAATAATGTGGAATTTAAATGTTATATTACGTAACAGGAAATTATTACTAGCAATTTAAATTAATGTTGTAAGAACTCACATTTTTAACACTGTGTTTGTTTTGCAAGAAACTACCCGACATTATCAAATATTAGAAGAAAGAAAGAGATAGAAAAAAACCGACTAGAATCCGGTGCAGTTTTGGATACCACAGGTTTCAGGTCAGTAAGAAGATACTTTGTATTCTGTATTTTCAGAAGATAGCCCTTCCTTTTCCTTTTTCTTCGTCTTCGTCTTCTTCTTCTTCTTCATCATCATCATCATTATTATCATCATCATCATCATTATCATCATCATCTTATTCATATTAATGTTGTTGTGCTGTATTGATGTTGACAATGATTGTTATTTCTTGATTATACAGAGTATTGGCCTTATTTTTGACGGGAGCTTAAGGTAGCCCCACATATTCCTAAATACATGTTGTTTTATGAAAACAGATATTTTTTATTTTCTAGAGCAATCGTGACGCCCCAGTTCTACCATACACTCAAATTTGTTACTATTATAAGGGTTGTGATAGCCAAGAAACTGTCAGCGGTCAGCTATTTTGTTTTAATATCATAGTTCATACGTCATTTTCATAGTTAAGCACCGTACTTCAGTTTCATAATTCAATTGCCTGTATTTTTCCAAATTTTTTGTCCTTCTGCTTTGTTCCTTATCACGACGAGCAGGTAACACCACTTTGGGTACGTAAAGTTTTTTATCTTGTTAATCTGTGTGATATTTTGGCTTCTTGAGTGTCGGAGTACTTTGAGTGTTTGTATTTTTAAATCTTGCAGGATGTTTACTTTTTTGTTCTTCAAAGGGTTTTCTGATAAATGCTTATGCTACTTAGCTTTTGTTACCATAGATATCTCGAAAAAATGTCACCTCGGCATAATGAAAACAGAAGAAGAGGCAACAAATTTAGAAGAGACTACAAAGGAACTTATCGTTCTAAACCAAGTCCTAATGGAAAAAACAATAGTTTTAGTGCAGGAAGCATTGGTTCCCACAATGATTTAAAAGAAAATGCAAGTAAGTTTGATGAAGTTACTAATTATAAGAATAATAAAGGAAAATGGTTGACTTTTGGGTTGAATTAACCAATTAAATTGATAAATCAATTTGGCAATTAAAAGTGGTACTAAATATCATTCGTATTGGTAACAAATAACTATTACCTTCATGCATATTTTCTGCAGAGTGTTATTTTGTCCATTGCCAGAGCCCGTGAAGTACCATCTTACCTGTGTTAACTATCAAGCTTAGGTAAATGTTTTTCTGCCAGTGTATGGTCATTCTAAAGATCATGCTTGATAAACGAAATGGATACTGAATGAAGCTGTGATTTTTTTGTGAGTTTAATAACAATTAAAACTGCTGTAGAAGCTTTTGTGTTAAGAATTAGAGCTTCGGTACTGGTCTGATACTTTGATACTAGTTTTGGTTTCTGCATCGCTGCAGTTTTGCCAATAAAAAAATGCTGGCATTTTACCTGTAGTTAGATTGCTGCTGGAGTGGACCGCTTACCTCTTTTCCTCTCCTTTATCCTGCCACCCCCTTTGAAACAAATTTATGGCACTGACATTTAATGTCCAGACTGCAACTTTCTATTATTGACATTATTTTGCTAATTCTATCCAAATTTTATTTTGATATTGTATTGCTTGTTGGCCATTTTTTGACAATTTAAACTCAACTACCTTGTTTTCGTTACCTTTGACAAGGTTATGTTTTCGTCTCTGTCTTTTGTTTTGTTTATTTGTTTTTTTGACGCTTTATTTGCTGAATAAGTGTAAAAGGTACAAAAGAATTTAAATGAAATTTTCAGGAAATGTTGATAATTGATATTAGCCCAAGAAAAAACTGATTAAATTTTGCTGTCCACAGGCGAAAATTTAGGCCCTCTGAGTACGTTTTGTAAGGCTCAACAACCCTACAAGTCCGTAGTCCTTTGTGAGCGTAGGAAACCCCACGATGTTTGGCCACCTCTACTGGCCAGAACTTCAATCTACACGAAAAACTAGGAATAGCCACATGAAACAGCAGGGGCTTTTCTAACAGCGGCAAAACCCTTAACATCGGTAAGGAAGTGGAACGGCTTACGTGCGATCTTTGTGCAGTGTCAGAAACCACAGCGGTGAAATGAATATCAACAAGTAATTGCTGATCTTAAGTGGTGAGCCTACGATCACCCATTAGGGAGTACGAATGCTTTTAACTACAAAGCCATCAGCGGCAGATTACTGACCGCAAGGCTACGCGCTAGACCAACGTCACAGTTGTCCAGGTTTATGCGAAATCCCTTGACAAGGATGATGGGGTGCATGACGTTTTCGATGAGATCCTGCCATCTACCCTCGACGGAATCAGCCGCAGTGACTACTCAGTGGGGATAGGGAATTTCATAATATTTTTATATAATTGAAAGTACCCCCGAACTTGACATTGTTGGGCCATATAGTCCAGGAACTCGAAATGTAAGTGCTCAAAGGCTAGTTGACCTCTGGGCAACTACTACCCTTTTCTTCACCAATACTAACTTCAAACAGCATGTTAGACGAAAAACAACATTATTCTTACCTAGTGTAGACACCCGAAATGAGATTGATTACACCCTCATCAAAGCGAGATAAAAGTAATATGCCTTGAACTGTAGGGCTTTTGCTGAAGCAGACTGTGGAAGTGATCCCAACATCTTATCGAGCAACCTTCGAGTGAAGTTTAAATTGGAGAACATCAGGAAATGCCAAAGAAGATTGAAGTGAAATACCCATAAACTGGGGAACGATGCTGACCGTAGGGAGGCTTTTGACAGGGAAGCAGAAGCAAAATTACAACCATCAAACATCAACAGTAATAGTGAGGCGATTTGGACGCTCATCAAGGCGCATTAACAGCGGCAACTGAAGAAACAATCGGGAGACATGCACGCAGGAAGACTCTGAATCTCATGGAAGAACGTCGGAGACTGAAACCCAGGATCCACAACTTACCAGAGGCCCACACGCAGTACTACGAGCTAGATCGGCAAATTAGAACTGCTTCTCAGAGTGACAAAAACAAATACCTAGAAGATATATGCAAAGATTTGGCAGACAAGCACGACACACCATCACACGTATGCATTCAAATGCATCAAAGCAATGAAGAGACCTTTACCTTGCGATCGAGAGTAATCAAATATCAACAAAGAAACATTCAAGACATCGAAGACGTCAAAAAGCGATGGAGATCCTATAAAGATGCACCAACGAGAGGGATCAGGTCAGTCTGGCGCCCCACACTTTTGGGAAGATGAAGAGTCTTCACCAACCACTTTTGAAACCGAAGTACAAAAAGCAAGGGCTTTGAAACAACAAAGCCTGCGGGAACGATGAACTGACAGCGGAGATCATCAAAACTCTGGATGCTGATAATGCCATCACTGACCTCATTAGGAAGCTTTGGATCTTATTGATCGAAGAATGGCTAGACGATTTTCGAACATCTGTCTACCTACCCTTGTTTAAGAAACAACAAAGACTTCGCATACTGTAAGACCATTGCACTGATCTCTCATGTCAATAAGATAGTGCTGTCAATGACCCACCAACACACACAGACCTACTATGAGGCAGAAATCAGCAAAACACAGGCACGTTTTCCAAGAGACAGCGGCACCAGGAACCAGGTTTTGAGCCTCAAACTAATAGCAGGCAAGGCCTATGCTTATAACATTCTACTCTATTGGTGTTTTATAGACAACAGCAAAGCCTTTGATTGTGTCGACTTCGGCAAGCTACGGTCATCAATGCCCGCTCTAGGTGTCCCAACATACCTTATTAGGAGCCTGGCCACCCTTTATGAAAGCGAAAAAGTGTTTATTCAAACACGCGTGAGACGATATAATACCCTGGAAATTGGCCGAGGTGTAAAACAGGGCTGCCCTGTGCCCCACCTCTCTTTAACATGTTTAATGAGATGATATGAGATGAGATAAGAGAGGCTCTGGAAGACTGGACAGGAGGTTTATGCATTGGCTGCCAGAAAGTCAATAATCTCAGATATGGGGATGATTTGGTACTAATCACCGCAGATGAAGAACAGCTCCAACAACTAGTTGACAGAGTAGCAAGCGCATCTGCTGCTTTCGGCCTGAGATTAAACTGTAAAAAGACCGAGGTTATGGTTACCGCAAGATTTCCGGTGCGGGCGAACATTAAGCACCAAGGAGAACTCCTCATCCTGGTAGATGACTTCACCTATCTCGGATGTGCTTTTAACTAAAGTACTGACCAAGCTAAAGATATGAAGCAAGGAATCACGTAATTCACGGAATTCACTTTTCTTGAACCGACAATATCAAATCATCCTACCCCATTAAATGACCAATCACAGTTTGTAAACTTCGTATTTTTTTATACGTAAACAAATTTATTTTCAGCCACCAGAATAGACAAACTACCCTTACATGAAACAGTATTACGATTCACTTTTAAGTTTCCAGCATAATACTGTCTTTACCAAGATTGCCATTGCTATCCGTATGTCTATACATTTACAAAAACTATTTTGCCGACAATTATTTACCGTATCGATGCTTTCAATTTCGTTACCTTTATGCGCAATCACTTTTTCCTGCATGCTTATTAAGAGTGACATTTTTTTTACCTAGCCTTAAACCTGAACAATATCCATCATTCGAAATACTACATAACTTGTTTGAACGGTGACTGGAATTTAGCACACGCAAATTCTTCGACGATGCAGCCCTTGCTAATACTGCAATATTGGACCATGACCCAACTTGCAATCCCAAATGTTATGCCTTTATGCCGTTTTTGGTTATTCGTCACTGACCACATTTTCATAAAAAACTTCCATTAAATTATATTCATCAACTGCCTTTCGTGGCCACTGGAAGGACCATTCATCTCGTAGTTTAACCAGCCACTGACAGGGAAAAAACTTTCATGCTTTTATTGTGTATTTTGTCATGGTTTTGCATTGCACGGCACCCTAAGAGATAAATTGAGTATTTTGTAGAAATGCAAGGCACTTAACTACATGACCATTCGAGGACGAGAACATTTTGCAATCTTAGGAAACACCATAACGAAGACCTATGCTTCCTATAAACCCTATTACCATGAGCTCTTACTTCCTATTGTGTACGTTAACGTGAAAATGACAGTTTGAAACCACGTTTTGCTAAACATCTGCGCACAATAACTGTACATATTAACCACAATCGTTCAAAAATCAATATTCATTTCATTTTCTGCCTTTACCTTTTCTTCCCTTTTATCAACCTTCATTTTCACAAACTACACATTTGCCACACATAAGACAGGTCACCTATAGGAAAAGATAAAGGAAGTCTTTGAGGATCTCTTGCAATTGGTAAACGTAACAGAATGAATTATTTTGAGCCAGGATGCTCACCATTTAATAGCCAGGTTTTTTACTAGCGATATTTACCACCTACTTTACAAAATGAAGTTCTTCGCTTTTCAACAGTAACATTAGACCTCCTGGAGCCATTGATCTTTTGGCCCCAATACCTTTCATTGCTACTATATTTAACTGGGTGTACTGATACATGTTTGTTTGTGTAACATTGCATCCCATTATTCAGGAAAGGCATTTGTCCTTAGATATATGTGGCTTTGCAGGCTTTATGGGGGTAAAATCACTTATTTACTTTTCAGTAAGTGTAATCAATGCAATAGTGGATGCAATAATGATTCAGAGTCAATTGTTTTATAAGAGCATTTTGTATATCCTGAAGTATGACTGAATAGCAGTGATATGGTACCACAAGGATATTAAAAATATATAGCAGAGTTTCTGCCTTGTCTTGCCTTGCCCTTTAAAAGTACTTTTTCTTAATGGTTAAAAAAGAGTCTTCAAGAGGAGAGTTAACAATTGTTTTCTTAGCGTTCTTGTGGTGTTTGTTTCTGACTTGTATTTCACAAATATTATTGCTCAGCGTACTGTTTAGCATCAGTTGTGATATTACTTTGGCCAGCAACTAAAACAGATTTGTATTTAAGTATTTTTGGCGCAGCCGTTACGTTGCATTCTGTTATTGGAGTAGGAGTTAAAATAATAGGAAGTGAATTATTTTGTTAGGTCAGGCCGTTTTCTTCGCATTCTAACATTTCATTTTGTACGTATTTCATTGTAGAAACGTTAACAACAAATGGTAGAAAAAGTATTTCACCGCCAAGGGCGNCTCTCTCTCTCTCTCTCTCTCTCTCTCTCTCTCTCTCTCTCTCTCTCTCTCTCTCTCTCTCTCTCTCTCTCTCTCTCTCTCTCTCTCACACACACACACACACACACACACACACACACACACACACACACTCAGCTGGACATACTCTTGGCAAACTACGAGGAACACGTTGTTTGGTAAGAGGAGTCATTAATTTCTTTTTGTTATTTACTGCAACCTCAAACCTCTTGGTTCTATTTTGACACGGAAAGACATTAAAGAAAACTTTGCTACAGTTTACCCTTGAAAGCAGCATTGAAAGATCAAGCATCAATAGGCTGCTGGTCGGTCCAAAAGAGTGGCAAGGTATTAATAAAGATAAAAAACATGTTAGCGATAGATCTCTGTAGTCCACTAGTTCAGAAAAAAAGACAATGTAACAAATTATAAAAAAACAAAATATTGATTCTTGATTCGTTAAACTCAAGTTTAAAAGGAAGGCTTTTAAGTCATATTTAAGGTATGGTCTGAGAAAATTTATTGCGTTTACCCTCATTACAGACAAGGCGTTCATGGTCTAGTACACCATATCCATGCTCCTAGTGGAGTTTTCGAGATGAAGGGTAATGGTTTTCAAGATGTCAAATAAGCCTGCCAATTGGTTATGTCCGCTCAAGTGTTTACTGAGGATGAAATTTTTGTTATTTTTTTAATATCCAATCAGTCTTTTACTGGCTTCTTCATTTTTTTTGTGCTTTGGTTAAGTTTTTTGAAAGTATTGCAGTGGCCCTATTTCATATATTTAATTACTATGCGCATCAGGGTTTTCGTAATTTTTTAGGTGCATTATGTATATATGCATATTATTTGCATTGTTCACTTGGGGAAATATCTGACAGGATAGTTTTTTATTTCTTATGACCTGAAGATAACAACGAAAAGGGGACTGTCCAAAAGGAGAACGGGGAAGAGCCGAAAGTAGAGGCTGTCGAGGAAACTGCGTCTTTAGAGAAGAAAAACGTAGCCACACAGAACCAGAACACAAAGAGAAAGCATTTAAAAAGACAGCATAAAGAGGTAGTGATATAGAGAACACCATACATTACACTATTGTTGACATGTTGTGCTGTTACTTGCTAGTTATTTGTGTTCTATCTTATATATAGTTATATCTTCTGTGGTAATCAGTGGTAATGTTACAATTTTACTAATAAGTGTTAGTCTACATGGTTGCACGATATACAGCAGAGCTGGATAAAATAGTAAAAAACATCGTACCTAGATAAATCATTACTGGAAAGATCAATTTAAAAGAATATTTTACATTGAAAAGATTAAGATGTAAGCTTTTATTAGCGCTTTAAATGTTTCAGCATTAAAATAGTTTATGATTTTTCTTGGTAGAATAGCCAATAGGTGGGTGGTTAACTACTATTTTTGTCAACAAAATTTTTCCAACTACGAAAACAGAGAATTGATTCTGTTTGAAAAAAAGTTAAAGACCACAACATTTTAATAGTACTTGTTGTAATGTAATTGATCGCTAACGCTTTCTCCAACAATTGTACTGAATTTTACAAGATTACAATTTACAAGGGTATCCAGGAAATACGCAATCCAAGTTTATACGTCTCCCGTATCTCAGTTTGTTTTAAAATTGACTACTTTTTCAATCTGAATGAAAACGTAGAAAAACGGTTTAGTTAACTGCTTATCATACTCAAGTTTTTTATCCCTCGCGTTTTATTTTGGTCGTTTGCTATATAGCTATGTGCAGCCAATGAAAGTGCTACTTTCATATTTTGTGGAAGATATTTTAACCAACTTGAAATGTTGCCATACCAATATACTTCACGAAATGATGGTCAACAAAATTTACTTTTTTAGATTGATAGACAGAAGAACAATCCTTACAGTGGCGAAAATTCTGCTCGAAAGCGGAGGCCAACATTACTTGAAATGGTAAGCTCTCTCTCTCTCTCTCTGTCT
>RDPX01000001.1:14411476-14449448 GCA_003991215.1 Morbakka virulenta
TGCACATTACTTTATATGGTGATCTCTCTCTCTCTCTCTCTCTCTCTCTCTCTGTCTCTCTCTCTCTCTCTCTCTCTCTCTCTCTCTCTCTCTATATATATATATATATATATATATATATATATATATATATATATATATATATATATATAAAATTTTTATCATGTGTTTCCCTCTGTTGATGATAGTATTGCTAAACGTGATGTTTTTCCTTCTAAGAACGACTCTTTTAAGAGGTTCTCATAATCCACTGAACTTTTCAAAAAGTAATGGACGTACTGTAATAGGAAGGGTTGTTTGTTAAAAGTTGAAACTTGCATTAGCACTTTATTGAAAATCAGAAATCAAACTGTAAGTGGCATGTGTTGCAGTGCTTGACGTACGAGTTAATATTTTTAAGATGTTACAAAAATGGTGAATAAATGGTAATACATACAGTAATCGCTTTACAATGATCATCGTTTTTTGAAACATATTATTTCAAGCAGACTTTCAACTTTTATGAGGTCAGACAGAACCCAGCTACCAATGGTTTTTGGAAAATCAAGTGTTGAATTTACTGAAAATTTCGTATCTTTAGGCATATCGTGATTAACATTCCCCTCTGATGAGACGGTCGTATTGAATAATGGTACTAAGCCTGTTAACTACGAGCAATCTATAGCATTGTAGATTGCACTGTTTCCAATCTTTTTGTTACGTACTTTCAAACTTAAATTTCAAAAGATGTATATTACCCCTCTCTCTTGAAGTAATATTCATCAGCAATATTTTTTACCCATTTAATTTAGTAATGTATGAATATTTGTTAAAAAAGCTATTTAGAATAAGGCAGTGTATTGTTTTTGTAGTTATTTGTACTTTTACCTATTGTGCTAATGGTTATTGTAATTAGGATAAATATCCATATAGGGTGTTAAAATAATAATAGTAGTCATGAAATGTTGGTAATTTGTTGCGAGTGGTGATAAGATTATATGGTTGGGTACACGAGAGTTAGCCGATATGTATAATGCACTTTTTACTTGTCGAGAAAAGTACACAGGAATCTCTCTAAGCACTTTTTAAACTTCTAACATTTAGTACAGTATGATAGAATTTGTAGTCTTTTCATACAGACGTTGCACGGAAATGCTTTTAAAATGGGAAATGTTTGTTAATTATTCTTAGAGTTCTTTTTATGTATCTTGAACAAACATTAATTATTTTATACAAGAGGAAAACCTAAAGACGTTTTGCCTTTGAACTTTAAATGATAATATGAAAACTTTTGAACAGTTAGAAAATATTTTGGTTCTTTTTTGTTTTTAAAGTTTCAGTACTGAAACCGTTTTGAAATTAGAACTGATAAAGGGTTACTTTTAAATGCTACTTGTAGAAACGATTGATGGAAGGTAAATTCAAAGGAATTTGGAAAACGTAATAACCAAATGTCACATTTTTTAAAAATCTGTCCTGTGCAAAAAAAGTGTATAATAACTTTGTCAAAGCCATATGGTGTAGGTTGAAGTTTTAAAGATGATCCAATTTTTGTTTTCTAATTGATTAGTTGCATGAAAGAACCAATTGCTATCTCCCGTTTTAACCCCAAAATTTTCATTATACTTCCAGCTGTTTAACACCTTGCATGGTTTCGTCAGCAATTGTTGTTGTGTTAGTCGTGTCAAGGCTCATGTTAAGTCCAGTCGATCTGTGTAATAATATTACTCTAGCTAATCAATATTGATTGATTACTTGAGATAATGCTATTGACGCTTAAAACAGAACAAAATCTGAAATAAAAATTAAATAATGACATTTTTTTCAAATGCTTGCTGTAAAATCTGGGGAGGGGGGATTGGGGGAGCTACTACAAATTAAACCATGTCTCAACCACGGTTTGGGCTGTACATCTGTAATCAGACCCCTTATTTTAGCATCTTGGAACCATCGGCTTTACATAGAATTGTTTTCAGTTTGAAAATAGTGGAATCCAAATTTTCAGACAACAAAAAGCTTAAAGCTGCTTTAAAGTTGACCAAGCCAGTGAATATTCCTGTGTTATCAGAGTTGCTACTTTCAAGGTGGCCTCTTAATGTCACCTCACATGCTCCACAATATTTGGTGCAATTAGTAGTTCTGGGTAAGATATACAGATTCTTCACCATTTGTTTGTTGGCCGTTAAGAAGTAATGCGCAGTTTGTTTCATTTAAGTGCCGTTCCACGTTAGTCTGAGCAAAGAAAACAAGATTCAAGCTATTTCAACAACGCATTTTTCGTGCATTTTCTCCGACCATAACTCAACGCCAATCGTTTTCCATTTCTTTTGTCTTTTCTCTTTGAGAGAAGACAAAGAGAAGAGAGAGCATGCTATATGAGTTGTTTGTTTCTCTACAGCTCACGATCTAGTCCTGCTTTGAACACCAGTGTGACGCAAATCTTTTTTTTTAATTTGATGCAACTTCCGATTTTTCCTGACAAAATTGTTTTGTTTCGAGATGTTCTGTTCAAGTATATTTTCTCTTGATTGTAACTTTGCAATCTTTTGCCCACTTTATATGCCAAATTATATGCCCACTTTTGGGCATATAATTTCATTTAAGAAACTTTATCCCTCATAAAACTTTGCATTGTATCCCCGTCTTTTTTTGTTGAAGCAGAGCAAACCCATTCTTGCACCCCTTTCACTCTTAAATATTTTTGTAATGTTTTTTTTTACTTCTTTGCACTGGTTTATTACCAATGAGCTAGGGTACTGAGCCTGTTTTTGTATGTTTGTATTTTGTGATCTCTTGCAAGCTTTAAAAAGTATTTCGAAATTGAGTATTGCTATACGTCTAAGTAGAGAGGCCTCATCTGACAATGTGGGCATTGTTTTTCGGGGCGATTTTTTCAAGCTTACTTAGTAAAGTATTTCCTGGAACCTTTTCAATGTGTTTTGTATCCCTTTTTTAATAGCTTCCAGCTCTCCAATAATCACAGGTATTGTCGTAGTTTCCATGTTCCACATTTTTGAAAAGTATTTTTGATATCTAGATCTTTACATACTTGCTTATCTTGTTAAATTTCATACCTGAAACATTATTGTTACTTGGCACACTCACTTCAGTCAAATTCGTTTAACCCTACCGTTAATAATTTTTTGGTTTGTTGGCTTCCATTCTCCAGTCGGTGTGTAATTGTAATACTCTTTTGGTATGTAATAGGTTCAGGTTTCTTTTCATACCACTTTTAGGTTGTTTCACTACCACAGTGTTTACACACTTACCATTGAATATAATGCCCAACGCGATCATGTACATTTATGTAGTTGTTGGGGGCAAGGACAGAGCATTCAGATACGAAGTGATTAATTGTTTCAATATATTTTTTATCACCGAGTCTGCAATTAGGGTCAGCAACATTTTGTAATTTTTTCGTCAGGATGTTTCTTGTGAGGAGACGTAGGTCCTGAGCTGCCACAACAAACCCTTATTTTCAGCTTTGGCCCTGTATTTCTCAGCTATTGATATTTTTTTCAGTCAACATTAGGTTTTTGACTGCGAAGAGCGTACTGTCTTTGTAAAGGCTTTCTCTTTCTCATGTCTTGAAATTCCTTAATGCCATTCGGCTTGGGGATTTTCTTTATTTTACAAGCATTTTCGTTCACTTTCGATTCGCCATTGAGCACAATTTCCAGATCCACACAGATCATTTCCAAATTTGTTTTTCAATTTTTACCACAGAATGTAGTTTTATACAGTTTTCCTGTTGAAAAGCAAGATGAAGTATCCAGTCTTGAGAAAGATTGAAGTACCTTTTTTGGCCAATTGATGTAGTTTTGTAAGTAAGCTGTAGTCAGCTGATGCTTCTTCCACGGCTGTCTTTATTTAGGTAGGCAGAGACAATCAACGTTTGCTTTTGCATGGTGCATGTTGTGCATAGAAGTTTCCTTATTTTTGTTTTTAGTTTCTTGATTTTGTTTGGATTCCAATTAATCATATTGCAACTGTTGTATGTAATGACAGGGTAACCTAAGGTGTTCATTGTTGTTACTCGATTTTTTGACTCGAGTTCTCTTTTAAGAAATGACTGGGTCCTTCTAAGTAGTTCTTTTTTTCGTTCTGTCTTTCATAGAAGCATAGATGCAGAGTGCCATGGATGCCACTAAGTATTTGTATACCTCTTCTTGATGAAGGTCTTTGACCACTGTTTCCTTGTAACCTCACATTTTTGGTTGTAGTTACCTTATCTCTCTTAAAAGTAGCTTTTGCACATTTCTTTAAACCAAACATCATGCAAATGTCATCACTGAATCCCGTCAGTTTTCACTCCTTCCATTTTATTATCACTTTTACCATAGAGTTTAAAGTCACCCATAATCTGAAAAGATGCGGCAGCTTCTTTCAAATCATTAATATTGTACTTCCTTTAAAGCTTTCTCCTCTTTCTGGTCTTAACATTAACACCTTTTGACATTTCATCTAATACTTATATTTCTGCCCACAGAAAATCAGTCTCTTTCTGAATTCTCACTTTTCTGTTTGCTGATTGTTCCCGTGGGGCTTCTTTTTGGTTTTGATTTTAACACCTGTAGGAAGGGTTATTGCTGTGACAGTAGAGTACGGTACATAAGATTATTAAGCGATGTCATATCTGTCAGTGTTTTCCACAACAGTTCTCAGATGAACATAATCGAGTGTAATTGTAGTTCTCGTTATATATTGAAGGATAGTTTAGGAAGAGGTTCTCTTTCAGACATTGGCATGTTTTAAGTTTTGCTTGACTCTCAGTGTATTTTAACGGGCCGCTTCAATTTTCTCCGTGTTTTCATTAGTAAATTCATTTGAATTCTCATTATGCTTTTGGTTTCTAACCTGATTTATCATACTCTCCATTTCATCATTCGTTAATTTAACGACTCTGATAACTGCCTCACGCAATTCATCACCATTATCTTCATATTTTCTGGGTCTACTTTACACTCGCCGTCTCCATTTATCCTGTCTCTGCTCTAACTTGTTCGCTTTGTGCATCATTCAACTTCTTATTGTTAATAATGTCTCTTAAATCCCTTTGAAATAGCCAGTCCCAGGTTTGTTCCTCGTTCAATTCATCAGGCATGTCTCTTCTACATTTTGTGTTTCATCTCATTCTCTTTAACTTTATGCAGCTTAGTTATATCTGGACATGTGTAAACGTTTTCATTGATTTCCTTCACAATTTCTCCAGAGGGGAGTTCAATTCCATTATTATTATTATATCCAAAAAAGTTATATACAATATATAAATTTCCCCAGAAGTCCTGTAACTGATGAAAAGATCATGGCAATATGACTGATATTGCTATTTTAATACAAATGGCATAGCATTATTTAATGGCACTGAAAAACGTTGAACAAAACAATGTGGTGCAATAAGAGCAGTACTCATAACTTATGACACTGTAGTAATGCTGATACGGACTTTGAGGACACTAAGATGCCGTTTACTGACGCTGGGAATAATATTGATAATTTTAGATAGTGGTCTAAATAGTTTCTTTATTTTGCACTGTTTACCCTTAATACTGTTTCATATCACATAATGAACTTATTTGACCTCGTAAATTCGTATTGTTTTAATCACGAAAAACGATGGCATGACATTTATCTCTTGATTTTTTTTTCAGTTACTGGCAAAGGATATCCGACGGGAACGAAATATTATTTTACAATGTGTTAGACATATTGTTAAGTCGGAATTTTTTGTAAAGTAGAACAATGATTTGCCTAGCCAAATGTGGCCATGATCTCCATTTCTTCAGTTTGTGTGCTTATCCTGTTTTGTTACCTTTGGATGACAAAAAGACAAGTCCGCACAAAACCGAGTCAAAGTGGGGAGTTTTTACCTACAAGGTGAACCTAAGAGATTTTAATTTTGTACATAATAAAATGGTAAATTTGTTGTCTTCAAGAGACTGCCTTGAACTTTGACAACTTAAAATTAAACAGAAAATACATATCTTGTTTGGGTTTTTTGTTTGTTTTAATTTTTTTTGTAAGAACATACTCTATCGTTATTGGATTTATACTTAAAATGAAATGCTAATTTTCTAGTGGAATATATCCAATATTGCTAACAAAATACGGTTCCTTTTCAGTCTGTTTGTTTGGCCACAGGTTTTCATGCGGCACATCAGATAAAGAGCTATTACTTTTATTTGCCATTATTGCATTTCGTACGTGGTTTAGTAGTCGTTTGTGCTCCCGAATTTTTTTGAGAAATGTTTTTTTTTAGAAATTAGAAACCTTGAATGAATAGTAAGTCTTTCTCCGTAGCTGCAGGCTTACCCCAGTTGTGGTCAAGGGGGGTCAGTCGCACTATTGTGTTAAGGCCCTCCATTCATCACTTAATGATTGAACCCAAAAAATTGAATTGATATAATTGAACATTGTCAGTAAATGTTTATCATTGTGTATTGAAAAAAACATTTTTAATGACAATAGATACAATTGCTCAGCCCTATACTTTTTTCAAGGTATAGTTTTTAATTGCAAAAACGCTGGGTGACTACCTGTTAATATACCATGAATGCATGTCATAGCTACGAGTTCCCACAGTAGTATACCACCGGATCCAACATAAGATTTAGTAACTAATAGACCTACGAATGAACCCAGTGATTTATTTGTGGCTAAGAACCGCACAGCTCTTGGACAACATTTTTACTGCCTTCAAAATTTGAAACTAGGTCCTTGCCCATTCCAAAAGCAAACACGAATAAAACACGGCCGATCCATAGAGCGCCAGTTTGTAATTTCTACATCACAAGAAACTCGTTCTGCTTATTTTAAGTCAAATCATTTATTTTACAGCTAACTACAGCATTCCTTGTTGTTCATTTGGAAGCTGCTGCCAATATACACTCATCCATTGTTGGAACAAAAATAACCCCATTGACAGGCAAACAGCATCCAGTTAATATAAGTCACACTTGCAGGTATTTTGCCACGAATCACTACTTTTTTGAGGTTTAAAAACCGACGTTTTGCTGTTAAATCATTAGTTCATTGAGATACTACCAAAATAGCAATAAAAATGGATTGTACCTTTGAAAAAAATAGATATATCACTAGTGGAGCTGTCCGCTCCGGTTTTCTATTTTTTGTTGTTAATCTTACTGCCTATTTCCGGTCGCAATTCTGTAAAAGTGCACTTTTATGACCAAAAGCATGCAACAAGGCCAAATATGTTTATTTAGGCTTCAGTGATGAATGTGGCCTCGAGAACCACTCGCCGCTATAAATGCTTAACTGTTTACCCAGCCCTATTTACAGGCAGTCAAGAAAGCATAGGAATGTATAACAAGCATCTCCTAAGTTGCACGAAAACATGTCTTTACGGTCTGCTCAATGTGTCATTTTCTTTCTTAGTTTGGGTAAAGCATCAAATATACATGATGGGTATCATCTGCGCTTTGAAAAATAATCCTAATATATGGAACAATGTGGACGTCGATGCTGCATTGATCTTTCAAGTGGCATTAACAGGCTACTGCGCCGTCTTGCACCTGTTCATAAAAGCATTTAAGTACCAGAATGACTCGCAGTTACAACCAAACTCTTGAAGCGTTGCTTCATGGCTGGCATTCCTCTACTATTTGGTGGGAAACGAAACCCAGGAGGCGTCTTAAGTGAAAAATAAATTGTACCAGGCTAAACTAGATAAACGCCAATAAACAAACCAGCAGACCATGAACTTAATACGGATCCTATCCCTATTTTAGTATGTGTAGTAAAGCCAATTAAGAAGTGAAGCCGTTGTGATGATGGTGATCATACCAATATTTAACGACAGGATACAATGGCTGCAGAAAACAAGTAAGAAAACAATGTATAAAAACGGAACTTTATTTCTCCCTTGCTTAATGTCGTTCATAGCTTACCGTCATGATACTCTTGGACAGATTAGACACATAGCTTCAGCTCTTCAATACAACATCTCCACTGGCTGTATGCATAAAATAAGTTGGTATAAATTTAACCAAAAAAATCAAGATTTTCTTTGAAAAAAAGATTGTGCGGAAATTTGATCTGACAATTACCCCAATGTCCATTTCCCGTAGTTACCAAAGCCCATCACTAATATGGCTTTATTGAAATACGAACACCTTACCCTGAAAGTTACTCCAAACGGCTAATGTCGTACGATCTGCATGGCACATAATCCTTATAAAATTTCATCAAAGCAATTACATTTGTTAAATTCATGAGGATGATACTAAGTTTCATTGTAACAGAAAAAGGAGAAAAATACCTTCCAAGACAATCCTTTTTCATAACATACGTCTTTAACATCTTTATGAAAAATTCAATTTTCGTAAGCACACTACTTCAAGGCCAAGTTTTCAAACTTGGCATATCTAAAACTAAGGTATCAACGTTATATAATCTTCAACTGGTTTACTAATAAATGGTCCAACAACACTTTGGCAAAGTACTTTAATCCTCCTTTTGTAACACCATAAACTATTTTAGAGGTCGATCACTCGAGAACTCTTGAACAATATGGCAAAAAGTGGAATTGGGGTTACAAGGTTCTTTAAGATTTCGATCATGATCTGCACGACTTCATGAACACGTCACTTCCGTAGACAAGTGGGCATGCACTGACCTATTATTGGCAGAAAACCAAAATCCTTGTACTGACACTTGATTACTCGCTGACCTATCTTTGCCAATATTCTAGAGAAAGTTTAGAAGTGTAATAGCTATCTAACCAATATCCCTTGAAAAGCCCGTGGTTCCAACTGTGATCTCTCATATTACTCTCACCGAGATGCTGACAAAAAAGTACAGGATACTGCGGTACTTTCAAACAAGTTGATTTTCTGTTTTCTCCTCTCTTGTTATTCAATGTTCGGAACTTCTTTTTCCCTAACGTTTTCATAGCTCTATAAAAACAAAACTGATATATTCTTTAGAACCAGTAGGGTAAACGCTTTTTTGGCATATTGTGCTAGAACAGTACGGAAAAGTTTGCAACAGTCATGGTTACTTTATAGTGCCCATCATCTTTAACTGTTACTTAACTACTGTTGCTGACATTGTCTTTGTTCCAAGGGGTGAATCTACGTTCTCCATTCTCTCTTTGATAATCTTTCCATATCCTCCTCTTCCTGGGTCGAAATCAGTACGATATTCGTCACGAACCTACAAAAAAATAAGAAGCAAGCCTTGTTAAAAGGGAAAAAGTGTGCAAATGACTAGAAATAGGCACAAAAAATATATATTTGTTTATGAAATTTTTTTGCGACTACTGTTTCCCACTATAATTAATGACCAGAAAACCCCGTGGCTATGGCGGTAGCTTAAGACTCTGGCCCTAAGCCTTTTAAACCGACTACTCAATCTTCGGTCCATCAATCAGGCAGGCAGTGTTTTAGACTATTTCAACCTTCCCTCACGCCTCTAAAATCAATTCGAACAAAAGCAAAGTATCGTCTTTTGTAGACTTTAATTACTATGCATAACTACCGATCCCAAAATACCAAGGCATTTCTGTGGGTCAATGATGAATCTTGAGACTAGTTAGTAATTCCTAAGTCAGGCCCAACACAAAGAAACAGCACAACGCGGAGAAACCTAAGATGGTAAAAATTAAGACCTATACTTGTACTGATTACCCTGCAGCTTCAATGAACTCCCTTAACCTCTCACAGAGGACGCATTGCAACACTTTTTCATAGAAATAAATTTAAAATCAATATTTCTGTACACAGAACGATAATACTCTTTCTCATATTGCAAGATTGTGTATATTTGGGTTCTGAGTCCTTTCTTATATCATTTGCCTTTAATGTTATAAAGTCAATGGTTAACTCACCCCCTCACACATTTCATCAAGACATTGAACATACCGTCAACAAAAACTTTCTTAACATTAATAGACTTCGCCAAATAAAGAAATTTTTCTTGGTTTTATTACCTGACAATTTTCTACAAAGTTTCTCGAGCCTGATATCCTGATAAAGCTTGTAACTCGAGGAGTTTCTTAACAATTGAAGCTGCTTGTACTGAACACTTGAAAACAATTAAACTACAATTGCTGGTCGTACTGAATGAAACTATCTCTCTGAAAGAGTCGCATATCCACACGCCATTGAAATAACAAATGAACTGTACATAAAACCAATTATTTCCTTTCACATACACAAGCTACTCCAAGCTATGTTACGATGAGACACTTGTCGGAGGATGCAAGATTCAAAACAAATACGGAAGAACTGTTATTTTATCAATTATGACCCTAAACAAGTACATGGTTCGTCTATAAAGGGGCTTTATTCAACAATAACATCATGTGTTAACTCTAAAACCTAGGAGCTTCCAATCTTCAATAGCATTTGCTAACAATTATAGGTATTAAACCACCTCTCCTTTAAAAGTACGTCAAATCTCGACCCAAAACGTTTACTATTCCTACTAGAATTGACGTTTTTCAAAACATGCTTTGAAATCATGACAGATATCTGCATCTGATACCCAGTAGATCCACACAGTACTGTCAAAATACGACCACTTGAAGCAAAAAAATGTATTCTTATTTCACATTGGTGCTGTTTGAATATTTCACCCAAAGTAAAATGAGAAACCATTCCAATACAGTTTTTTAATTATTATCACGACTGACTCCACTTCTTCAATACGCCTACTTCTTTAAAACATCTGTGAAGTCAATTTTCTGTCATTTTCAACAACAAAAAGAGCTGGGTACAGTACGTGTAGAGCCGTGGTGAGGTTCATATCCTGAAAATATCGCATGATAAGCTATTCGCCTACTGCCATGTCACTATTGCTCTTGTATATTAAAAAACTGATCTTGATGGTGCTTGTTTAGGAACAACGATGAATCCAATCTATTTATCTCTCTATCATCAAAATAGGTGATTCAGGTATACTATGTCTGTTGCCTTTTACTCATGTATCGTCATGTGCCAGTTTAAACTCAGCCACGGCAATGTATTTCACCCGAAGAAACAATAAGAAAAATTAACTTATAGTTATATTAACTTACAGCTTATTGAAGAAACAATAAGATTGGCAATGTGTACTTCGAAAAATGGTAAAAAATAACAGAAAAAAAAGAAAGCACTTTCTAGGTTTTCATTATAATAATATAATAAAAATAATAAAAATAATCCATCTATAAAGGTTTAATCTAGCCAACTGCTGAGGAGACTTAATTTTCAAGCCTGGCACTAAACTGCAGAAGGTGTATTTCCTTGAATGAATTGCGCTCCATTGAGTTTTCAAAACCTGAAGCATTTTAAAAAGCCTCAAAGCCACCACGGGGTAAGTACAATGAGCTATTTTGTTAATAACAGGATTTCTCAATGCAGCATGGAAGCAATGAAGAAAACGAATTGCTCATATATTGTCTGTGTTGTGCTGGAAGTAAACTTCACCAGCTCAAGGCTGCACAGTTAATAAAATAAACAAAGTCGCCTAAAAGGCGGTTATTTCCGGATTGCCTGCGTATGTTTAATTGGAGCGCTGATCCTCGATTAAGCAAATGAAGTTATCTCGAACAGTTTATCAACTCAGCCAACTCTAAACTCCGGTTTTTCCATCTTTAACAAAAGAAATCTCATATTTGATAGTAGGAAAAAGTACTGCCAGTTGCCTTGAATTCAAATTCATTCTCTGGTACCCAGAAGCACAGATGCTGTCACTCGTGAACCCCTACGCGTCAATGACGGCATATATTCGGTACGGAGTGACTATCTCATTATTTTTTGCGGTGCACTGACAAATGTTTACAGCAAAATAGTAAACTCGATAGTTGATGAAATTAAGCAACATGGTTAAAATAAGTAATTCGTTCATTTGTCTGTTATGAGAGAAACAAAATAAGAGTTTAGATACAGGATATTATCTTGAGACGAGAAACTCAGTTGGGCGCACTGTGCAGACGTGATCTGATGATGCCTGGCTTTGAATTTGAATATAAGTAGTTTACGTAAAAGTGTATGGAAATGGTGCTAAACGCTTTGAGGTTCGAACTTTTTTATTCCGAGTCAAAGCGACCTTCATATTTTTATTGAATATCTATTAAGTTATTCCTTCCGCTAAAAGCTTTTCACAACAGTGACGTGAAGGAAGTTGGGAGTTATGCGACCAAGCGCATTTAGGTTTATTGTCGGTTACTGGCTTGTTTGCACTCACATTCAGAGGAAGGTGGTTCGCACATCATTTATTTCAAGCTGTGGCATTTGAAAGATGGTCAGTTATTTTCAAGAAAATTATTTTGAACTTTCTATTAGACTGTACTTCTTATTTCACTTGTCCTCGTGTTGGTTGGGAATGGAGATAAAATTCTTGAAAATACACAAAGTTGTCATTTGTTTCGTTTGGAAGATAGCTTCCTCTGGTATTCAGGAATCAATTTTGAGTACATAATTTTTTCAAGGCTCAACAACAACACTCTGCGGTTCCCTCTTTTGTTGGGTGAATAGTGTACGTTCAACAGCTTACGTCACTACTAAATGGAGTACACAAAACTTTTAAACAGTGTGTTGTCAGCACTGAAGATAAGAATAGCGCCAATATATGTGTTTTCGAAAACACTAATTTATCTTAATATCTTTTGTATTAGACACCTCTCTAGTGTATTTACTGTTCTTTCTTCGCTGATACACAAAAGAGCTATCTGGTGGGAAAAGTTTAACACAAATCAATCAAGTAGTACCAGTCGTTTATTGCCAACAAAACCCCAACCTTCCTCCCAATAGCAATAAATGTTGGTATAAAAACTTTCATATTAATCTTATTAATTCTTATTAATCATGGAAAAGACCGTACAACATCAAATTTTCTCCAAATGTACCGTTACATCCAGGTCTATTAACCAATTTAATGGGCATTTGGGAGAAAATGTAAGCACCAAAAATCACCCATAAATTGCCATATTTAATTACGTAGTTGTCAAACTTGTGTACTTATAACAAAATTATATACGAATAAAATTGAAACTCATGCAAAGACTAGGTTTGAATGACAAACAATTATTCGCTTTGAAATATATGAAGGCACAACAGGTTTTAAAGCTAAAACTAATTGTCTGGACTAAGTTATCCTCAAATAAGTGACCTTTGCCAGATACTGTTCAGTGGGAAGCGAATATACTAACTGTGGTTTCAAACAAAAGCTATGATTATAATTATAAATGAATAAAACTCAAACTCATGCAAAGACCAGATTTGAGTGACAAACAATTATTCGCTTTGAAATATATGAAGGCACAACAAGTTTTAAAGCTAAAACTAATTGTCTGGACTAAGTTATCCTCAAATAAGTGACCTTTGCCAAATACTGTTCAGTGGGAAGCGAATGTACTAACTGTGGTTTCAAACAAAAGCTATGATTATAATTATAAATGAATAAAACTCAAACTCATGCAAAGACCAGATTTGAATGACAAACAATTATTCGCTTTGAAATATATGAAGGCACAACAGGTTTTAAAGCTAAAACTAATTGTCTGGACTAAGTTATCCTCAAATAAGTGACCTTTGCCAGATACTGTTCAGTGGGAAGCGAATATACTAACTGTGGTTTCAAACAAAAGCTATGATTATAATTATAAATGAATAAAACTCAAACTCATGCAAAGACCAGATTTGAGTGACAAACAATTATTCGCTTTGAAATATATGAAGGCACAACAAGTTTTAAAGCTAAAACTAATTGTCTGGACTAAGTTATCCTCAAATAAGTGACCTTTGCCAAATACTGTTCAGTGGGAAGCGAATGTACTAACTGTGGTTTCAAACAAAAGCTATGATTATAATTATAAATGAATAAAACTCAAACTTATGCAAAGACCAGATTTGAATGACAAACAATTATTTGCTTTGAAACATATGAAGGCACAACAAGTTTTAAAGCTAAAACTAATTGTCTGGACTAAGTTATCCTCAAATAAGTGACCTTTGCCAGATACTGTTCAATGAGAAGCTAATGTACATGTACTGAACTTCGGTTTCAAACAAAAGCTATAATTAAAAAAGTAGTTTTACCTGTCCACCACTTCGACCTCTACCAAACTGCCTGCCTTCTTCAAACCCAGCATCCCAATCTGTTCTTACAACTCTGTCGTCCAGGCGTGTTCCATTAACATAGCGCATAGAATTTTCTGCATCTTCTCGTGTATAATATTCCACAAAACAAAACCCACAAGGAGTTTTTTTAACCCTGTCAAGTCCCATAACAATTCTTTTCACATCTCCTGCCCTTGAAAATAGTTCATATATTTGCGATTCCGTTGTATAAAAGGACAGATTTCCTACGTAAAGCGTTGTCGTTTCTTCAAGTTTCCTTGCGAAATCGGCTTTCGTTCCCTAAGGTAACAACAAGAAACAATCCAAGCAAACACCAAGGTATGACAAAAAAAATACTTTATAAGAGGCGCTACACTTGTTTTTACTCTGACACAGTAGCATATTATTCCACAAATATTCCATATTTTAATTCAAAAAAAAAATTTTTTGTTTTTCATAGTACGTTATAAAGTTAGTCCCAGTTCCCATGCAAATATAAAACCCTGTTTTCGTCCTAAAAGGCAATGTAAAATTATTTCAAACTCTGGAGTATTTCGAAGAATATGGAAAGAATCGCAATTCACATAAAATTAATTAGGATTGCTCGTCATACAAATGCACGACCTGTCTCAGTGACGTAAAATGTAAAGTAAATAGGCAAGTAGGTAAGTTTCTTTTTTAAATCAAATTTGATATAAACAATATATTATATTCCCCTATAAAAAAAACTAAAGTCAACCAATGGTATTTATATATATATATATATATATATATATATATATATATATATATATATATATATAACGAGAATGACAATCATTTTTCTCCCAAAAACCATCCACATCCGCTTTGCCAAGTACAAAAAAAAGTCTCCAACATATCTATAGGGATTCCAAGGTCATATACATTAGAAATTACAATTGGATCAAGTAGTACAAAATAGACCTGTGAAGAACTTGAGGAAGACAGATTAATCATGAGTTCATTTACATTTAAAAGTGGAAACTTCTTGGACACACCTCTAGAACGAATAAGAGAGAGTGCAATTTAAACAGGAACTTATAAATGTAAACTTTTTTCAAAAATAAGGAAGATAAAGAAGACTGAAAAGACATGATAATCACTGCCTACAACAACCAAGAATATTAGGAAAGAAAGGAGGGAGGAACGGAAAAAAAGGAGGGAGGGAGGGAGGGAGGAATGGAGTAAAGGAGGGAGGAACGGAAGAAGCCAGGAAGGGAGGAAGAAAGAAATACTTTACTAATAGTTTTTTAAATGGTAATCAGAATACATGTTACAGATACCTGCGGTATGTTGCAGAAATTAAAACAATACTAATTAAGCTTGGGAAGCAGTAGTATGTGTAGCATAGAACCTTTCTAAGGATAAGAATACAAAATGATTTGTCACAAATACTTTAGCACAGAACTGACATCAAGAATTCTACAAATATCGCGCAAACCAATGACTTCTATTGGTACCGGGAAGAAAATGAGTTAACAATAACTGTGCACATCTCTGTCAGACAAAACCTGCTGCCAAAACCTGCTACTGAGTATATATTACCACGTTAAAATCTGAATCAACCTTGGCCATCAAGGTTCTTATGGCCAAAAATATTTGTCACAAAAACATATATTTGTGGGTAAAATGAGTAAAAACTCTATGGATATAAAAAAGCTCAGGAGGAAAAACAAGAGGTTAGTAAATGCAGTCACACTGGCATGAAGTTATACATAATCAGTGTGATCCATAGTAGGTGTTAGTATCATCAGTAAAAAGATAAAAAGTTAGTTTGGTTGATGAGTTAGGAAGATCATTGACGTATACGAGGAATAGGGCCAAGGACAGAGCCTGTGGTGCTCCACAAGTAATATTAAGGCAATTAGAGTTGTGACCATTAACAGATACATATTGACTATGATTGCAAAGATAGGAACTAAATCATTTTAAAAGTTGTACCATGAATACCATAATGTTCAAGTTTACTGAGAAGAATTTTGTGACTGACTGTATCAAATGCTTTTTGTAAATCAATGAAAATACCACATCCATATTTCTTATTATCCAAGGTATTCTTAATTGATTCAGTTAAGCCAATCAAAGCTTAATCTATTGAGTGAGAAGCACGAAAACCAAACTGGAGATTATACAAGACTTCATGTACAAGATCATTATACAAGACTTCATTTTCTCATTCAGGTACTCAAAGTTAAGATTATTATAATATTAAAATCTTCAAAAAAACTTTCCTGGTAAAATTTGGAATAGTCATGTCGGCAAAAAGATAAGGTTCTGCTTAAGATTCCTGCTTTCTTAACAATCAAAAACTGTGGAAAGGGATCTGCAATATAAGTTAAGATGTTACCGCTCTTAGTTTCTTAATTACAAATATTAGAAAAAATGTTATTAATAATGGTGGAAGAACTATCAGATACTCCAGTTGGATGAACTACAAAGGGAAGAAAATGCTGAGAAAGAAAAAGACTAACAAAATTTTTTGTAGGTGTATGAAAATTAAAGTTTAGCAATTTTAAGTTGAAGTCACCTAAAATGAAAACGTTCTTGTTAGTGATGGTAGGATTAGCTAAAATATTACGTATGTACTCATTAAAGGTTTCAGGGTCAGAGTTTGAGTGATAATAAGCACAGCATATCAAAATGTTTTTATCTTTAGGATTTCCAATTTCTGTCCAAACTATTTAATAATCATCACCGTCACTTGCAAAATCAGACCTTGGAATAGGAGTTAAACTAGATTTAATAAAAAGACCTACACCACCATTCTGACTTTGGGAACTTGTGGGAAAAAATGTACATATATATTTTTTCCCACAAGATCCCAAAGTCTTAAAAATCCTTAAAACCCTTAAAAATCAAACCCTTAAAAATCAATGCTGAAATTCCTGGATATATCCAGGAATTTCAGCATTGATTTTTAAGGGTCTTTTAAAAGAATCCCAAGTTTCAGAAACAGCAACAATGTCTGAAGATCATCAATATGGCAAAAAAGACTTCTAAAATTCATGTGTAAGAAAGAAATATCAGTGTGATTAGTATAGGAAGAAGATAAATCTTGAATTGGTACATATTTGGAATCAATATTAGAAGGCAGTTGTTCATCAATATCATAGTCTTGTAGGTTAGCCAAGTTGGTAAGATGGGAGGTGATTTCAAATAACAGTTGTGAATCAACAGCAGAAGGTTTATCAAAATCAAACAAATATGATAATGTTTCATTTTCAACTGTGCCAAAAGGGAAAACTGATTCACGATCTGCAATAATACACCTCTTACAACACCATGGAACTTCATCAGGCTCATTAGCAAGGATTTTGTAATCAGTAGGAGAAACTTCACTGAACATAAAAATTGCAGTTATTACAAAGAATGGGTGGTTGAGATTCATGCACATTATTTTTGGCAAATACCACAAAGAAATTTTTGCTTGATCATTTGGGTTTGTGAAAAACAAACTCAAGTCTATATAACAAGGCACAATTGATATGATCATAAGACTAAAAAACCACACAAGCAAAGATTGCAAAAACAACACAAAAGTAGGCTAAGCCTACTACAATAGTAAAAAATCACCTTACTGCTGCAAGTCAACTATAATTTCACTGTCATCGGCACATTCACTAGATAGTGGCTCTCAAATTCCAAGAAGGGTGTTTATTTTGTTTTTGATGATCAGTTCACTCTCCTCCCATGACTCTTTGAAATGAGGAGCCTTGGGCACTCCAACAATTCTAATATTATTACGGCAGCTGCTGTTCTCCAGGTATTCCACCTTGTCCATAAGATTGATCAGGCCCATATTGCTGTTACCCAGTTGGTCTTTAATCAGCTTTAATTCCCTCTCAATGCAATCTATCTTCATGTTATAAGAGTCAATAGTATTGCTCTGAAATTGGGCACTAGCTTTGAGATCATTTATATCATTTTTCATGAACCTGATTTCATTGTGAAAGTCTAAAGTAAGAACCTTGATCATCTGACAAAGCTTGTCTGTTCAACAGCAAGCAGCTCCTTCCAAATCACAATCGTAATAAACTCTGTCATCTTTGAGACAGAATGCATAAATTGATGAATGAAAAACTGAACTGAAGATGTTTTATGTAAACACCTACATTATCAAAAGCAAAACTAACAATCCTAGGGCTACAAAGTTCAACCAAGACTGCAACTGAAAAAGTATGTGTGATCATCAGCTATTTTGAGTCCATTCTGAATGAATGTATGAATGATTAATTACAGAAAAGCATTTGGCAAATACAAGATGAACCATTTTCTATCATCTTAAAAGTTAACAAAATAGAAAAGAAATGCTAGAGACTAACAAGAAAAATTAACTGGGATCACAGTACAACAACAAGATAATAAGAGTGGCTTAAAAGGATGTAAAAAGATCAATAAACTTCAAACAGGTGGATATTGTCTATGAATGAGTTTTTCATCTACAGTGAATGAATAATGATGGCAACAGAAAACATGCCAAGTGCTTTAGTGTTATAATAGAATGCACAAAAGAAGTTTGACTGATAGGAAATGAAATGGTGAAGTATTAACACCAAGGGCAACAGAGAATGAGGTAATAAAGGAAATTAAAAAAAAATAAATAAAGTTTTTGGGTTATATAAATGGGCAAGGTAAGATGGAACATTAATAACGTCTGAAAGAATCAAGGTCATTCTGGAACATAGTGGGGCAAAAAAGAATATTACTTGACAGCTTTACAATTGGTTGCTGCTGGACAGGCACTGCAAAGTGATACCCAGCTTTCAAAATAGAAAGCAGTGAAAGTCCATAATTATACAAGTTGTATGGCATGAAAACTAAAGAAGATAGTAAAGTAACATTATGATCTTGGTCATTTGATATAAAGCACCATGAATAATATCTTCTAAGAAAAACAGAAATAGTTAAGGCAGAGTATGTATTAAGATTAAAAAAATCCTGGTGGCCCATATAAAATATTATTTGCGCCACCAGGATTTTTCTTTTAAGGAAGTTGAAACAGTTGATATATCAACTGTTTCAACTTCCTTAAAATTGTCCCCATGAACTAACATATAGTGAATTCAACTAGCTGATGATGCCCTTACAACTATAAAACACTTCTTTCTTTTCAGTAGCTATTTTTAATTGTTTAACCAGTTTTGTGACTAATGTATATTTCAAATTTACCTCCAAAACTTGTTTTAGTTTTATCTGGAAATCTAACATTATCAAAGCATACAAGAAACCCATTCCCTAATTGAGAATTTTTTTATATATCAAAAATATTTTATCCACGATTGAAACTAAAAATGCTTGACATAAAGGCACTGGTAATATAGAAAGTGGAAAAAGAAATAAAAAACAGAAGTAGGATACACTTACAGCATGGTCTATTAGTAGCTGTAAAGTACACTCAGGTCCAAAATTATTTTCTACACTCCTTTTACCACTTTTTAGGTTTACAAAATTTTACTTAGGTTTCTCAACAAATTGATACAATTAGATTTTCAGGGTGTTAGCTCCAAAAAGAAACCTAGGTTGTTCTGAAGGAGGATTGCATTTTAAGGATTGGAATTTTCTAGACTTTTCTAGATATTTACTTTCCATACATTTTGGAAAAAAATTACAAATAGATTAAAATTCCTTATGTTAAAGATTTAAGAATTCAGTTAGTTAACCCCAAAGGTACTTTTGCTATATGCATGCATCATCCCTGACTTGATTTTTGTCTGATTACAATTACAAAAATTACAAAAACACTCTCAAGATAAATTTTATGTAATACATCTAGTTAAAAAAAATGTATGAATTTTGTCCCTGTGGGGCTTTGTAGGAATGATAGTAATTTATCATTGATAAAGTTTGAGACATAACTTGAAAATCCCAATCATTGTTGGTTTGCAAGTTCAAGAGGATGCACACTTTGGCATATCAAACCATTTGGGTTATTGGCATTAAAACATTTTTAGAATTAATTTTGCCAAAAAGAGGTCCATCTGTGAGTGACCTAAGCAGGGGAATAAAATATGTGATCTAAAATAAAAAAGAAGAAACAAAATTAGGAAACAGGCAGGGTTTTTTTTGTTTGTCAATGAAAACCTTTGTCTCTATGATTCATTCTGAAATTTGCATTTTCAAATTCTCCTTGTTTCCAATTTCAAAAAATTCTATCCTTTTCAAGTAAATTTTCTAGCATAAAATGATCAAGTGTCAGTGCTTTAAGGTTACATTGGTTTCCCTGATCAAAAAATTACAGAATAAAAAAGAAACATAGATTGGCTGAACAAAATTGCTTCCTCATGACTTAATGAAAAAGCTCATCAAAACCATCAAACATTTGGATTTAACACTGCCCCTTTGACATGCATTGTATTAAATGAACTGGTATTGTGGTATAATGTGGGCAAATGATCAGATTATACTGGTTGAGAAGAGGGGTTACCTCACCTTGAGCATTACCTTGGCAAATTTAGAATGAGGAAACAAAAATGTTTTATCACAAGGGAAACACTACAAAGATTCCTGTTGGTCCTTGTATTTTCAGAAAACCCAAGTTACATTTTCAATGTAAGAAAGAGAAAGATTTAAATTCACACAACAACATTCGTAAGAAGCTAATTGTGCACTTTAATTAAACCCCATTGACATTTGTTTGATCAGCAAAACACTTTGGATTTGGCAATTAATGCAAAAGGAAAAATATCTTTCAAAAGAAAATGATTGATGTGTGATATTGTCAAGTATAGACATAACCAAACAGTTGGATGTGCTCTTAGAAGCAAACTCAATTTACATTAATTGAAAATTTATGTTATGGACAATTTTTCCCTGTTG
Organism: Morbakka virulenta; assembly: GCA_003991215.1. Taxonomy (NCBI): domain Eukaryota; kingdom Metazoa; phylum Cnidaria; class Cubozoa; order Carybdeida; family Carukiidae; genus Morbakka; species Morbakka virulenta. The sequence continues at coordinate 14,432,356 of RDPX01000001.1, forward strand.
GCCAATTCCAATGCTATAACCATACAACAACCTAAACGAGACTTTTCAAAATACTATTTAGAAGAAAAAAGTTAAGATTAAATATTAAGTCTCTTTTCAATCCTATGTCATAACTGAGCTGTAGTTTTGTAGCTCATTCTGTTAATTTCATTGCTACTGCACAATTTTCTTTTAATTCTTTCAGCTAAAGAATGTTGTAGTTTTAATTCCTTACAAATATGAAGTGTCCAAAAGTATCCTCCTAATAAATGCAGGAAAAAAACCAAACTGCTAAACTATCTTTTCCAAAATGGTCAAATCTTTGTTCAAAAGTTTTCCACTAATTTTTTTTCTACTTAACTGAAAAGTGCTGAAGATCTTGTTCTTAATGTAGTTCAGTTTGGTCTGCTGATGGTTTTATGAACAAATGTGAAATAATTCATAGAAATCACTTTATCTGATTTTATGTCTACCAGTAAGAAGTGGGATATAAAAAGGATACTTTAAAGTTCTCATTATGCACACAGTGAAACACCAATCATATTGGGTCCAAATGGCAACTACTTAAGTCTTTTGCCATCTGTTGAGGTGTACCCTTAGCAAAGCCTGACGTCACTTCAATTTTGTGGGCCAGGTATTGATTTTTTCACAAAAATAATTTTTCATTCCATTCCTTTTACAACATGTGCTGCCTTAATCCTTTATCACTTTTAATGAAGAGAGAAAGTTGGACAAAATACTGTAAAATCATAGTCAAGTTTCACCCAGTATGTTCTTTGTATGCTATTATGATGGCCTAACATTCAGTCACTTGCCTTACAGGCATTTAAGTTGACAACTACATTAAGACTTGACCACAAACCAAATTCATTAAAGATAATGCTTGTAATCTCTCATGAATTTCACGATAAAACTAATTTTAGCTTATATAAAACTGATAATAAAATTCGCAGAAACTTGACTAAAAATGCCATATACATTGTTTTTCCTGTGAAATTCACTATTCATACCTTAAAATGATCTTCGCAAAGGATTGCTTATTGTTATTAAAAACTTTCCAGGAATCTATTTTATTCAATTGCATATCTAACTTTTACCACTATTTTCAAGCCAAAAAAACTTTCCAACATTTTTCTAGCTTTCAGCTTTAAATGTAAAGAGACATCAATGTTTTTCTATTTTTCGTGCTCACTACCAAATAAACTTCTCCAAGTTCTAACTTTCACATAATAGGGACATTATAAATCCCTTCAACGACATCACTCACGAACTTTACTTCACCAAGTATTTCGTTGCTGTGTTCTGCCAATCTTAAACATGTATGACCATGTACGGTATAAAATCCCCCATGGAATCCACAACAAGAGACGACAATAGATAAGTTTGTACGTAATTTTTAGTCAGGCCTGGAAACCCTCTGATAAACTCATTTCAAAAAATACATTATTAAATTTTAATTACTTATCCTTGCTACTAAATCAAGCGCTGCATTAAAATATGGAGTACTCTATTATCCCTGATCTTCGGGTCCCATCCAGTGACATCAAGATTGAAGGCAGGTTTAAGAAAGTGCATTTACATTAAATAGACCGAATCAGGGCCAACTAAAAGAATACGATTAGAATAAATAACTTGACATCTTAATTAAAACAGTCTAGTATTATGTGATATCCTTATGCATAGGAGTTATTGCATCAAACCATAAAAGAGATATACCTGAAATTTTTGATCTCTGTAGGCACTAAGACCCGCCATCTTCGATGACTTTCTGTTAGGCACACAAGGAGCTGAAAACCTAGAATGTGAGGGAAAGAGGTTTTGTTTCTTCAGAGATGCGAAGCCTTTGAGCCAGCACATCATCAGATTTCCCAGTGTGCCAGGTGGCAATTTTGAGGTTAAAAGCAGGCGCAATTTTCAAAATATCGCCAAAATTTGAAAATCATTTCATACCAAAACTAATGATGATAATAATAACTTTAGTGTTCTATGGGCGATCTGAAGCTATGCAGCCTCGAGAGGTGGTGGAGAGGCAGACGGCCTGTAAACACAGGTTAGGTGCGAATACCAAATAAGTAGTCGTGAACTGCAGCGACAACGGCCTAAGGGTGGCGAGTCACAGAGCGGTGCCTATGATTCATTCAAAAATCACGTAACCCGTAAGCACCAGTGACGTGGTGAGGCTAAGGCGCCATTCAATAACCGACGACAGAGGCTCGGGAACCACCGTCGACCATTAACACGGAAACATCCTTCATGAACACAGCTTTCAACAGAACAAATCTCCCATGCCACCTGACTGGCCCTCGACACGTCAGAGTGTATGGTCAGGCTGGACGTGTAAAATATGCTACTGGCCAGAACGGCAGGGGCTTTCGGAAAAGTGGTAAAATCGTCAACATCAGTAAGGAAGTGGAACGATTAAGATCGACATTTTTGGAGTGTCAGAAACAAATGATAACGAAAGTGATGAAAAACCCTTGACAAGGATGATGAGGTGCATGACGATTTCTATGAGACACTGCAACCAACCATCGGCGGAATCAGCCGCAGTGACTACTCAGTGAGGATGCGGGATTTCAATCCCATTATTGGAAGTACCCCCGAACCGAACATCGTCGGACCATATAGTACAGGAACTCAAAATTTAAATGCTCAAAGGCTGGTTGATTACTGCGCAACTAATAACCTTTTCATCACTCACACTAAATTTAAACAGCACATTAGACGAAAAACAACATTGACCTTACCTAGTGGAAACACCCGAAATGAGATTTATTACACCCTGATCAAAGTGAGATAAAAGTAATCTGCCTTGAACTGCAGCGGTTTTCCTGGAGCAGACTGTGGAAGTAATCACAACATGTTATCGAGCAACCTTCGAGTAAAGTTTAAATTGGATAACATCAGGAAATGCCAAAGAAGAATGAAGTGGAATACCCAGAAACTGCAGAACGATGCTGATTGTAAGGAGGCTTTCAATGGGTAAGCAGAGGCAAAAATATTACCATTAAACATCAACAGTAATTGGAATTCAATTTGGACACACATAAAGGACGCATTAACATCGGCAGCAGCAGAAACAATCTGGAGAGATGCGTCTTGGAAGCGCAAGGAGTGGATCTCCGAAGAAAGTCCGAATCTCATGGAAGAATGTCGGAGACTCTAACCCAGCGTTCACAACTCACCAGAGGCCTATACACAGTACTACGAACTTTTCAGGACGATTTTTTCAACCTTACTCAGTAAAAAGTTTCCTGGAATCTTTTAAATGTGTTTTGTGTCCATATTAAAATAGTTTTAAGCTCTCCAATAATCACAGGTACTGTCGTAGTTTCCATGTTCCACATTTTTGAAAAGTATTTTTGATATCAAGATCTTTACATACTTGCCAATCTTCTTAAATTTCATACCTGAAACATTATTGTTACTTGGCACACTCACTTCAGTCAAATTCGTTTAACCCTACCGTTAATAATTTTTTGGTTTGTTGGCTTCCATTCTCCAGTCGGTGTGTAATTGTAATACTCTTTTGGTATGTAATAGGTTCAGGTTTCTTTTCATACCACTTTTAGGTTGTTTCACTACCACAGTGTTTACACACTTACCATTGAATATAATGCCCAACGCGATCATGTACATTTATGTAGTTGTTGGGGGCAAGGACAGAGCATTCAGATACGAAGTGATTAATTGTTTCAATATATTTTTTATCACCGAGTCTGCAATTAGGGTCAGCAACATTTTGTAATTTTTTCGTCAGGATGTTTCTTGTGAGGAGACGTAGGTCCTGAGCTGCCACAACAAACCCTTATTTTCAGCTTTGGCCCTGTATTTCTCAGCTATTGATATTTTTTTCAGTCAACATTAGGTTTTTGACTGCGAAGAGCGTACTGTCTTTGTAAAGGCTTTCTCTTTCTCATGTCTTGAAATTCCTTAATGCCATTCGGCTTGGGGATTTTCTTTATTTTACAAGCATTTTCGTTCACTTTCGATTCGCCATTGAGCACAATTTCCAGATCCACACAGATCATTTCCAAATTTGTTTTTCAATTTTTACCACAGAATGTAGTTTTATACAGTTATCCTGTTGAAAAGCAAGTTGAAATATCCAGTCTTGAGAAAGATTGAGGTATATTTACAGGCCGATTGACGTAGTTTTGTAAGTAAGCTGTAGTTAGATGATGCCTCTTCCACGGCTGTCTTTATTTAGGTAGGCAGAGACAATCAACGTTTGCTTTTGCATGGTGCATATTGTGCATAGAAGTCCTTTTTTTTCAGTTTCTTGACTTTGTTAATCAAGAAACTTTTGAAAAATTTTTGCATCTGCGCGTCAGAGATATCTTTTGTCAACATTTTCAAAGTATGACGCAGAAAAAAGTATCTTTCACTTCTTTAGATTTTGGTTAACCGTCGGCTTTTGGAGGAGTGGAGTGGTTTTGCTTGTCATTTTCAAGAGAACCATTTACACTTTCACCATTTCTCATCTTCCGATATATTCAAAAAATCTGAATCGATTAAGTAGGCATTAGTGGTTACCACAGCTTTTAAGCTTGTTGTCCAGTTTAATGAATTTATTCTCTCATCCCAGGCTGGTGAGAGGTGCCCAGTTACTGAAGTAAAAAATTCCATTTCAGTTGGTCATTTAGTGTCTAGAATATTTCGTCTATCACAGCTTCTAGCTACTCTGACTTTCAGTTTAAATATTTTCTTGGTGAAGAATTTTTTCACACCAATCAGATCCTGCCAGTACTTTCCTGTTCATTTGACTGTTTCTAGTCAATACATAGCAACCCCTGAGTGGGAAAATGACCCAGTCACTGTCAAAATACAGCAAATGGCGAACAGTCGCTTCGAATATACGTCGAGATTGCTAGAACCAACTGGCTGGAGTTTTTATCGACGACTGCCTCGCAAAAATGCTTATGACAGGCGATGAAATCTTTGGCGATTTTAGCTATGCATCCGAGTCGATTAGATATAAATCCCTTGAACTGTTGGGAGCTCAATCCAGTTTTTGTTTTCATTCAACAATCGTACCAAGTGCCTGGCATAACTTGGAGACAGTAAATTCGTAATAGCAATTTGCCCCAGTATGGTATGTATGGAGGTTGACGAAGAAACGTCTGTCCGTCTGACCAGCGGAAACCCCCAACAAATGTGTAGTCCGATTTTTTTCTTTGGTATTTCGAAACACTATCAGTGAAATTATCCATTCTGAGGGTACAACGTAGACAGCATATAAGACTTTTCTAGCCTATACATCAAGGTTTTCAAAAAGGGTGAAGCAATCCCCAGCACGGTGGAAATCCAGACGCCCATAGCACGTTTTATTCCCCCACTGTGGAATCTGTCAACAGTACTAAACGTCAATTTGAGTTCATAGTCAGCAGCCCCGTCAACTCGACATTGGCTCCGAGTTTTGATATAGCCAATTGTTTTCCAGTTCGTGTCAGGTCCTCAAACTGTAATATGGTTGGCTTTTTTGTAGTAGATCCGACGACCGGCTTTCATGGTGTCATCTAAACCTATCTTATCAACCATCTCCTCATTTGTCTCTGGGATATACTGCGCTGCCAACTGCAAATTCAGAAAAAAGGAGATATCCTCTAAAATCTTATTCATGGTTTTGGCGAAAGGAAAATAATTACTGAGATCTGCTACCAAAACTCATTGAAGCTGTCGGTCCTGTTGATTTCTGGCGACGATTTCTCACTACTCGAGGTATCTTCAAGTGTGGATAAGGGTTCACCCTTATCTACACTTTAAGTATTCCTGGGAGTGAATTTTCAGGGATGGCATAACGCTGTACAAGACACCAAATTGTCCGTTTATTCTAACATTTGAGGCTTATACGAACGCAACAAATCTAAACGTGACGAAGGTATAGTGGCCTCGTAGCGGTTCGAACGGATATTTGTTCTGTACTTGACAGATATCAGGTAATATATAAAAATCAGTATTGTTCAACCTCCAACTAATACCATTCGTTGCTTCATGGTATTGATGTTTTCGTTGTATATTTTCTCTTACCACCTCTGATATCTCTGTACGTGTTTTCCTATCTTATTGTTCCCATTTCCATACTCGTTTGCATTATTTGAATAGCTTTCTGAAAACAGTGCCCTTACAGGTGAAAATACATGTGCCTTTACAGTTGTCGATGATAAAAACCTTCGTCCTCCGCAGTCATTTTCACTCCTTATGTATCCTTTTAATTCCCCTAATCACTTACTCTTATATCGTGGGTGTTATTATCATTCATCTGTTGCAGCTATCCGCCTTTTCGGACAGCGAGGGCGTCTTTCTAAAGTTGCTTAGCTACTGTTTTTTCAATGTATTAAAAATACGGTACTCGTTCTTACTTCTCTTTTCAACTTTCTCGTTTACAGTACAGACATATTTTCATATCCAATCATGTTGTCTTCGCATTTGGGTTACAATATTCGCTTCAAAATAATAATATTCTCAAGTTATAGTTTTTAATTACAAAACACTGGGTGACCACCTGTTAATATACCATGAATGCATGTCATTTAGCTACGAGTTGCCACAGTAGTATACCACCGGATCCAACATAAGATTTAATAACTAATAGATCTATGAATGAACTTAGATTATCTATTAAAGAAAACAATAGTGATTTATTTGTAGCCAAGAACCACACAACATTTTTACTGGCTTCAAAATTTGAAACTAGGTCCTTGCCCATTCCAAAAGCAAACAAGGGTAAAACACGGCCGATCCATAGAGCGCCAGTTTGTAATTTCTACATCACAAGAAACTCGTTCTGCTTATTTTAAGTCAAATCATTTATTTTACAGCTAATTACAGCATTCCTTGTTGTTCATTTGGAAGCTGCTGCCAATATACACTCATCCATTGTTGGAACAAAAATAACCCCACTGACAGACAAACAGCATCCAGTTAATATAAGTCACACTTGCAGGTATTTTGCCACGAATCACTACTTTTTGGAGGTTTAAAAACCGACGTTTTGCTGTTAAATCATTAGTACATTGAGATACTACCAAAATAGCAATAAAAATGGATTGTACCTTTGAAAAAAATAGATATATCACTAGTGGAGCTGTCCGCTCCGGTTTTCTATTTTTTGTTGTTGAAATTTTACTGCCTATTTCCGGTCGCAATTCTGTAAAAGTGAAGCTTTATGACCAAAAGCATGCAAGAAGGCCAAAGACGTTTATTTAGGCTACAGTGATGAATGTGGCCTCGAGAACCACTCGCCGCTATAAATGCTTAACTGTTTACCCAGCCCTATTTACAGGCAGTCAAGAAAGCATAGGAATGTATAACAAGCATCTCCTAAGTTGCACGAAAACATGTCTCTACGGTCTGCTCAATGTGTCATTTTCTTTCTTAGTTTGGGTAAAGCATCAAATATACATGATTGGTATCATCTGCGCTTTGAAAAATAATCCTAATATATGGAACAATATGGACGTCGATGCCGCATTGATCTTTCAAGTGGCGTTAACAGGCTACTGAGCCGTCTTGCACCTGTTCATAAAAGTATTCAAGTACCAGAATGACTCACAGTTACAACCAAACTCTTGAAGCGTTACTTCTTGGCTGGCATTCCTCTATTATTTGGTGGGAAACGAAACCCAGGAGGTACCTTAAGTTAAAAATAAATTGTGTTAGACGACACTAGACCAGGAAATAGACGTACACAAGGAACATGTGGAACGTGTTCGAGCGAGCTTGCAAAAATAGTTAGAAAAAAATTTGTACCATCCCACTTCCACTACTGTTAATGCACATTCAGTGTCATTTACAAAATGCATTCATGAATGTGCACTAATATCAGGCAGGATTTTGCACCTTCTCGCTGCATTAAAAAAATCACAAGAACATGGCTGGTTATACAATTTTTTTACCATTTATAATTTTTAAATTTTACCATTTACCTGTACCCTTTGATATAAATTTGACCTTAAATTTTATTAGTTACCAATACTTTTGGAACAAAATTGACCTTTTTACCAATAATCTGATGCTTGGGGGGAAAAATAGACCTTTAATTTTTACCATCCACCAATACCTTTGAAGTAAATTTTACCCTAAATTTTACCATTTACCAATATCTGATATAATTTTTTGACCTTAAATTTTACCATTCACTAATACGTTTGATATACATTTTACGCTCTTTTGCATCCACACTATCAGCACTGCTACATGCTATTACTATTTTCTAATATAACGCAATATGTATTTTCAACATTTCCAGTAAAAAATGGCTTAAGAACACAGAAAAAAAGTCCTCCCCATCGGGGAATCGAACCGCGCTCACTTCACATGGCGGGATACTGTCCTGCACTACCGAGGACTTGTGCTAGGACACTGCTTTTTGGTCAATAAACTTACTTAATTTCAAAAAAATAATTTTTTCCCCTATCAACCTTTTGGTTGTTTTCTTTGTTACTTCAGAAACTAAAGTTACACATTCTGAACAAATTTTGTTTAAAATGTTTTTGATATCTCTTACCGTTTGGAAAACATCTTTCTGAATCTAAAACTGCTACTGTAGTATAGTGTTCTCGCTCGCTTCGCTCGCTTGCTCGACCAATAAACACCAATAAACAAACCAGCAGACCATGAAGCTAATACAAATCCTACCCCTATTTCAGCAATGTGTAGTAAAGCCAATTAACAGGTGAAACCGTTGTGATGATGGTGATGACACTAACATTTAACGACAGGATACAATGATTGTAGAAAACAAGTAAAAACTGTAATAAGAAAAAAAACAATGTCAAAAACTCAACTTTATTTCTTCCTTGCTTAATGTCGTTCATAGCTTACCGTCATGATACTTTTGGACAAATTAGATACATATAGCCTCAGCTCTTCAATACAACATCTCCACTGGCTGCATGCATAAATTAAGTTGGTATAAATTTAACAAAAAGTCTAAATTTCATTGTAACAGAAAAAGGAGAGGAGAAAACTACATTCCAAGGCAATCCCTTTATGTAACATACGAGGCTTAATTAGACTATCTTTATGAAAAATTCAATTTTCGTAAGCACACTATTTTATGGCCAAGCATTCAAACTTGGCATATCTAAAACTAAGGTATCAACGTTATACAATCTTCAACTGGTTTACTAATAAATGGTCCAACAACACTTTGGCATAGTACTTCAATCCTCGTTCGATCGCTCAAGAACTCTTTCCGTCACTATCATTATGCGTATCAATATGTCAAAATACTTTGCATAACTTTCATGCCATTTACATTTTATGCGTCATTATTCTATTCAGGGGTATGGCATTGACAAGTCATATCTCTAAAAGATAGTACAAAAAGTCACTCATCTGTTGCTTCGAAAGTTATAATTTACTGCCATTAAATGGTCAAGAAATACAATGGTTCTCCAGAACTTTCAAAGGAAATAATAACCATTAGCAATGGATTCACGGACTCCCGTCACTGTATTCAGCTGCTGTTTTCGATATTAACATAGCATATAGAAGTAACGAACTATAGAAGCGACTACTGTTTCCCATTATAATCAATGACCACAAAACCCCGTGGCTTTGGCGGTAGCTTAAGTCTCCGTCCCTAAGTCTTTTAAACCGACTACTCAATCTTTGGTCTATCAATCAGGCAGGCAGAATTTTAGACTGTTTTAACACTCCCTCGCGCCTCTAAAATCAATTCGAACAAAAGCAAAGTATCGTCTTTTGTAGACTTTAATTACTATGCATAACTACCGATCCCAAAATACCAAGGCATTTCTGTGGGTCAATGATGAATTTTGAGACTAGTTAGTAATTCCTAAGTCAGGCCCAACACAAAGAAACAGCACAACGCGGAGAAACCTAAGATGGTAAAAATTAAGACCTATACTTGTACTGGTTACCCTGCAGCTTCAATGAACTCCCTTAACCTCTCACAGAGGACGCATTGCAACACTTTTTCATAGAAATAAATTTAAAATCAATATTTCTGTACACAGAACGATACTTCTCTTTCTCACATTGCAAGATTGGGTTCTGAGTACTTTCTTACATCATTTACCTTTAATGTTAATAAGTCAAAGGTTAACTCATCCCTTCACACATTTCATAAATACATTGAACATACATACATAATTAGAACTTAGCCTGTTCTTCAGACTTACGTTGCGCATCCATCTTATCATTCTCATATCATTCTCCTTCAACTGGCCAGGTTTCACTGCCATACACCATTGTGCTACGTACACATGCCTGGTAGACTCTACCTTTGGTAGGTAATGGCAGAGCTCTGCTGGTTAACATTGGCATCAGCTCCCTGAACTTACTCAATCCACTGTTAACCCTTGCTGTTACACTTGCACCAGCTCCTACTTCAGCTCCAAGGGTGTCACCAAGGTAGCAAAACTTCTGGACAACTTTAGTTTCCTCACCCTCCAAAAATTTCCATAGTTCTAAATCAGAGGTTGCCTCTCCTTCTGTACACCTCTTGCAGCTAAAACGGTTACTTTCTGTCAGTTTCCCCTTTATTCCACTGCACCATTTATGCACCCAGTGCTTACAATAGATTGAGTTGCTCCCTTTCCACAGACTGAACAGCGAAACTTTCCTTTCTCCAATGGCTTTCCTAAATTGTGAGCATTGACCATTACCTTTGTCTTTCCTATATTCACTCTCAAACCTTTACCTTCCAAACCCTTCTTCCAAGTCTCTAACTTAGCAAGTAGACCATTCAATGTCTCACTGGAGAGAACCAGGTCATCTGCATATAGCAATTCCTCTGGACAACCCTTTCGAAACTCTCTTGACAGCGCTTCCAAAACACAAATAGAAAGAAGTGGACTGAGTACAGATCCCTAATGAACTCCAACGTCCACACCAAAACTCTCAGTATAGGAACTGTTGACCCTTACCCGACTTTTAGCATTTCTGTACATTGCCTGAACAACCTTAATCAGCCATTCACTTACTCCTAGTTTCAGTAAAGCCCACCAAACAACTTCTCTTGGCACTCTGTCAAAGGTTTTTTCCAAATACAGAAAGGCAAAGTATAGCTTCTTGTTCTTCCCGAGGTACTTCTCTTGCATTTGTCTAAGGATAAAAACGGCATCAATAGTTCCTCGTCCAGGCATAAAACCAAATTGCATGTCATCAATGTTTATTTCAACTCTTTCAATAACTTTCAGGACTTGATCCATTNCCAAAACTCTCAGTATAGGAACTGTTGACCCTTACCCGACTTTTAGCATTTCTGTACATTGCCTGAACAACCTTAATCAGCCATTCACTTACTCCTAGTTTCAGTAAAGCCCACCAAACAACTTCTCTTGGCACTCTGTCAAAGGTTTTTTCCAAATACAGAAAGGCAAAGTATAGCTTCTTGTTCTTCCCGAGGTACTTCTCTTGCATTTGTCTAAGGATAAAAACGGCATCAATAGTTCCTCGTCCAGGCATAAAACCAAATTGCATGTCATCAATGTTTATTTCAACTCTTTCAATAACTTTCAGGACTTGATCCATTAGTTTAATCCTCTGTAATTACCTCTTTCTAAAGCTTCTCCTTTTCCTTTGTAACAATTGATAATTGTACTTATTTCCCAGTCCTCAGGAATGACACCATCTCTTATGATCTGATTTGTTATAACAGTGATCATCTCTGTACTTCTCTCACCTGCAGCTTTGACCATCTTTACCACAACTCCCGAAGGACCAGCTGCTTTGCCTTTCTTCATTTGTTTTACAGCTTCCCTCGTCATTTCTTTCTTAATAAGAATGGCTTATCCAGATACTGTTTCCACCTCTCCAAGATCATCTCTGTCCAAAGAAAACTCTGTGTTCAACAATCTTTCATAATAGCACTTCCAGGTATTCTTCTTTACAAGTTCACTTGTTCCAAGTTCTCCATCATCATTCCTGATGCACTTTTCTCCGAGGATATCCTAATTAGTCTTGATCATCTGCTTAGGTATCTTGAATACTTCATTCTTCTGGTCATCTCTACGTATTATGTCTTGAAACCTTCCTTTCTAACCATCCATCTTTGCTTTGTAGATTGCTTGCCTAGCTGCTCTTTTGGCCCCCAGATACCTTTTTTTGTTCACTAACCCCTTTTTCCATTGACTCCACAGTCTTCTCTTCTCTTTCACATAATTTTCAACAGAAGCATTCCACCTCTATGTCACTCTATGACGTAAAGAACTTGATCTGTGGCTTTCAAAAGTTTATCCTTGATCTTCTCCCATTGTTCGCCCACAGTTTCTAGGTCTTTTCCTGGGCTAGCACCCACAATTTCTTTCATTTGATCTTCAAAGACCTGCTTTACGTGTCCATCGTTTAGTCTCTACACCTTTCTCCTTGGGAAATACTTTCTTTTCACTTATATACTTTCTTAATCCTGAAGTCAGAAATGATTGTTTTATACTGGGTCACAAATTCTTCACCAGGTATCACTTTTACATCTTGCAAATACTTCCTATCTTTTGTCTTTACCAAAATGTAGTCCACTTAAGTCATAGCTGTCCCAGACTTATAGGTTACCATATGACTATTCCTTTTCTTGAAAATAGTATTCACTACCAACATGTCCATTGCAAGTCCAAACTTTATAATTCTTTCACCCTCCCTATTTCGGTCACCATATCCATTTCCTTCATGGACTCTCTCAATCCCAGATGCTGTTCTTCAAACATGGTCATTTAGATCACCTGCAATTGCAACAATTTCTTTCTCTGCCAGCTTACCAGTGACTGCAATGAGACTGCCATAGAATTCATCCTTGACTTCTTCACTCAAGCCACATTGTCGTGCATACACTGATATTGCTGTGAAGATTGTCTCACCTATCATCAGTTTAATCAGCATAATTCGATCACTTACGCGTTTGACATCAACCACCTTTTCTATCCATTTCTCTGCCACAAAGATACCTACTCCACCTGTGCCTTTTCCATTACCAATCCAAAACAGCTTGTACGTAGCCTTTTTTACTTCTATCATTCCTACAGATTTCCCTCTCCATCGTGTTTCTTGGATGGGGGATGCAGCACATGTCAATGCGTCTTCGCTCAAGAAACTCTGCTACTTCACAAGATCTACCTCTCAAACTTCCCACACTTAGACTGCAGAGTCTGAAGTTTTTCATCACTTCTTTAGGTTGCTGTAGTAGCTTGATAACGATCTGATTTTGCCTACATCGGACAAAAGTCCTACTGTGCGCGACACCTTCACTTAAATTAGTTCCAGTCTCGTTTATGCAGTTATGCAGGATATCTTTGGATGTCATTTCATGGTATGATGAGGCAGTGTTTTCATAGGCCGGATGCCCTTCCTGACGCCAACCCATTAAGGTAATGGGGACCAGTGTTTTTATTGAGACACCATCTCTAGGTGATTGCCATCCAAGGCTGAAGAGTGCTTCACCTGCCCGTGAGAGAAAGACTATACCCCGCCAATCCTCAAAGTGGTATTTCATGTTTGAATGAGACGAAGCATGGTGTTTGGGGTAAGTCTGTCTGGTGAATAATAAAAAGAATACTAGTGACTTAGCCTGGTTCCCAATTTCAGCTGTATAACATAGAAAAAAAATTACAAATAGATCAAAATTCCTTATGTTAAAGATTTAAGAATTCAGTTAGCTAATCCCAAAGGTACTTTTGCTACATGTATGCCTCATCCCTGATTTGATTTTTGTCTGATTACAATTACAAAAATTGCAAAAGCAACCTGTAAAAACAAATGTATGAATTTTGTCCCTGTGGAGCTTTGTAGGAATTATAGTAGTTTGTCATTGATAACGTTTGAGACATAACCTAAAAATCCCAATCATTGTTGGTCTGGACGTTTAAGAGGATGCACACTTTTGCATATCAAACCATTTGCGGTCCTTCCATGAGTGACCTAAACAGGGAAATAGAATATGTGATCTAATATAAGAAAGAAGAAACAAAATTAGGAAACAGGCAGTGTCTTTTTATGTTTGTCCAGAAAACATTTTTCTTTATGATTTATTCTGACATTTGCATTTTCAAATTCTCCTTGTTTCCGTTTTTTAAAAATTCAATCCTTTTCAAGTAAATTTTCAGTGCAAGTGTCAGCGCTTTAAGAAGGTTACATTGGTTTCCCTGATCAAGAAATTACAGAATAGAAAAAAAAAATTGGCTAAACAAAATTGATTCCTCATGACTTAATGAAAAAGCTCATCAAAATCATCAAACATTTGGATTTAACACTGCCCCTTTGACATGCATTGTATTAAATGGACTGGTATTGTGGTATAATGTGGGCAAATAATCAGATTATACTGGTTGAGAAGAGGGGTTACCTCACCTTGAGCATTACCTTGGCAAATTTAGAATGAGGAAACAAAAATGGTTTATCACAAGGGAAACACTGCAAAGATTCCTGTTGGTCCTGGTATTTTCAGAAAAGCTAAGTTACATTTCAACGAAGAAAAGAGAAAAATTTAAAATCACACAACAACATTCCTAAAAAGTTAATTGGGTACTTTAATTAATTCCCATTGACATTTGTTTGATCAACAAACCACTTTAGATTTTTAAGGAAAACAGTCTATGTATTTAGTTGACAGTGGAAAAAGAAGCTAATCAATGGAACAATTGTACTTTCAATGTTTGGAATATTTTATATCCAATTAATATACATGGGTACGCAAAATCCTAAGCCATTTGAGCAATGAAGGAAAACCATTAAAACATCTGCCAGAGTCCTATACATAAAAAGAAGAAACAAGAAGATGAAGCTTGATGAAAGTCAAATGGCTTTGCTCATATTTGATGTATTCAACAGATTGGAAAAAAGCTATGGCTGACCCCGTGGAGTAGTCCCATGGTGTATCAGGATTTGTTCCACCATATTTCGCCTACCATTTTTGGCCTTTGGATTTGTCAATTAATGCAAAAGCAAAAACATCTTTTAAAAGGAAAAGATTGTTGTGTGATATTGTCAAGTATGGACATCACCAAACAGTTTGATGTGGCCTTAGAAGTGTACTCAATTTACATCAATTGGAAACTTTATGTTATGGAGCAACTTATCCCTACTGGCTAATAAATTTCTTTGACAATTCACTAAACCAGGTGGACTTGATCAAGTTGAGTTTTTTTTCATGGTGGCCATTGCCAATGCTACAAACTCCGCTGATACCAGCAAGGTAATTTGGTAAAAATTGGCCACTTCTATTCCCATTCCCTGACAGCCTAAATATCAAACGCCAAATCTTCCATATGCTTGACCTTTCGTGCTGTATGGCCTTATGGCCAGTATCAGAGTACAAGGTAATGTCCTCAACATTAATATTGATAAACTAAAGTATCCTATCAGGGATATTATTAATGTAAAGAAGCAAAAGAGTGGAACTAAGAATACAACCTAAAGGAACGCCAGAATTAAACAAATAGACATTAGATATTATTCCATACAGCTAGTACAGATTTAGAGGATCTTACTCCACTGGTGACCCTTTGACTGTAATCACTGAAAGTATTTATAGGTTTATTGATACGTGTGGAATGGGACAGGCTATAACGCTCAATATCTTCAAGGCATTTAGTAAGGTGTGATACGTTGGCTTGCTTCAAAAGCTTTCTGCTTATGGTATTTTTTAAGGGTCTTTTGCCTCATTCAATGACTTCTTTCACTGAGTGATATAACAAGGGAAGAAATACGAATTGAGAAATCATTCACTTCTTTTTCGATGGGTGTCACATCACACATAATTACATCTGATGAGTATTCCATTATGGATGGCTTCCTCAATGTCACCTTGTAGTCATCATCATCATCTTATCACCTTGTAGTCACCTCACGCTTTTGAGCTGTACTGGAAACCCAATTGCTTGCTTCTGAAATCACGGAAATCAAAACCAAAAATTACAGTAGAAGCGAAGTGATTGATAAAATGTCAACACAGTTAGCAAACGTGGGCAATAAGAATATTTCAACAAACAAAAAAAGACAAGATTCCTAATACAAAGATTTTTCCTGGCAATACAATTCAGAGAAAAATAATATTGAAGGGAAATATTTGGAATTATAGAGAAAGACAAGTAAAAATATGAGTACAAGAAAGTGTCTCTGTGATCATACTGATTTTATTTTTATTTTCCTATAATTTCACATTCTTTTTTTTACCAGTATATCTGCAATTTGTCTGACTTTTTGGGGTTTATATGTTCTGCGTAGGAGGGGAAGTTGTCCTTCTGGGAGAGATTCAGCACCATATACATGTAGCTGAATATGTCCAAGAATTTTTGTCCTTAAATGTCCAGACTTGTTTTAGAGGGTTTTTTTCTTGGACTAATTTCGGTAGGCGGAATAATTTTTGTGATTGTTATGAAGAGTATTAAAATCCAGTTCACATATTCCACAATAAGTCAATTGTTTGCTTCAAGAAAGGTTTTAAAAATCGATAATTTAGACAAGAATTTGCTATATTTTCTAAAGGACATTTTGCATCCTTGTACATCTATTGTTGTTGAAACGTTTTTCAGTATTTTGATACTATCGATGTTAGATGTTATATACATATATATATATATGTGTGTGTGTGTGTGTGTGTGTGTGTGTTCTAAAAGAAGAATTCTTTGTAAGCGTCTTGGCATATTTAATGAAGGTAACGAAACCTATTTGAAAGTGGTGGGCCACCAAGTTACAGATTTTAGGACCGTGGGAACCAGACGAACAATAGCTGTTCATACCAGGTTCATAGTAGCAAAAAAAGCCAACTGATTTAACACGTAAACGGGTGGCTTAAATGCTACTTAATCAGAGAAAACGTTGGAAGGAAGGAAGTTAGAAATATTTCTATCCACTAGGAAAGTAACTACAATAACAACATAAATTTACAGTATCAGATATACTTGATTGGTATACTAATAAATGTCAATGAAATGCTACACAATTTCAAGGAACTATGGGCACCGTCATATCTGTAAATTTTGCTCACTGAGTGTGGGGAGAGTGTGTGTGTGTGTGTGTGAGAGAGAGAGAGAGAGAGAGAGAGAGAGAGAGAGAGAGAGAGAGAGAGAGAGAGAGAGAGAGAGAGAGAGAGAGAGAGAGAGAGAGAGAGAGAGAGAGAGAGAGAGAGAGAGAGAGAGAGAGAGAGAGAGAGG
>RDPX01000001.1:14449473-14473542 GCA_003991215.1 Morbakka virulenta
GGGGTGAGAGAGGGAGAGGGAGAGAGAGAGAGAGAGAGAGAGAGAGAGAGAGAGAGAGAGAGAGAGAGAGAGAGAGAGAGAGGTTGGGGGAGGAGAAAACGACAATTAAAGTAAGAATTATTTAGTAATCTTCTATGATTGGGGTAGGGTATCTGGAACACATTTTGAAAACCTGTTGCAAATTGTTGAATTGAATGTTTTTGTTTTCTCTGAATATTTAAAATATTTTGACAACAATCCCTGTAAAGCAATTTCTTTCAGTTAAGATGTTGAAAAAAGTGTAATTTACATCGCTAATGAAGCAGACCTACTTTTGTTACTGATATATTATTTCCAAATCTAAAGACTTCACCAGACATTATTGTTACAGTGTCCAGTTTGAGTACTAGGGCTTGATAGATATGACTGATATAAAGTTTGGTGCTTCTTTTTATGATTTAGCCAAGACGAAATCATATTTTACTGCAAGATATCAAGTACAACAGAAGCACACTGTGCAATTAATGAATCATTTACAGAAGAAATGGAAGGCACAGAATCAAAGTCACTACCATGCCAGTCTTCTTTGATAACGTACCCACCAAGGTCTGATCCATATAAGTTCGATTACATCTAAATTGACAAAGATCTTTTAGTGATACCTAAAAATATTGAACTTTCACCCAAAAAACTTTTACAACTAATACAATGGATTTGTACCAAGACAGAGTTTACATTTGTAATTCGAAACAGGCCTGGAAAAGACCTTTTTAATGTTATTTGTCTTGTATACATTTAATTCGTACTTGTAATAACGTGGGCGAGTAAAAGCCTCACTCTTTTAAAGACCATAATTGGTTAAAAGCACCAAAGGAAAAAAAGTGTATTTGGAAATTGAAGTTGGAAAATATTAGTGACAATAATCTAGTGCAAAATACGTAACTACAACTTTCCTATGCTTACAAGGACAAATTCTCTAAAAAAGACTACGTCAAAAGTTATTCTTAACAAGTAAGGAATATCAAATTCCCTTCCAGTTAATATTAATCCTTTTACATAGAACTATTATAAACTGCATGCTTCCATTTTCTGTCAAAAAATAATAATTCGTTTATTATCTCCCATATTTCCCCATCTACTGTGAAATATAGTTTTTCAGTGACAATACTTCTTCTAATTTACTATTGTTTCACTCAGAAATTGGTGATATTGTTTTATTTTACAATCAAAGGAGATTTTTACTCCATAAAAATAAGAGTGGAACTGTAAGACTAAACAACATAGAATGTTCTTGGTTATAAAAGTTGAATGCTTTGCTCTTTTTTTGATATTTCAAGTTAATGTACATTCTTTAAATTCAATAACAATACATCAACACATAAATTATACATGATTGCTGGCCATAAAGATAAATTAATTTTTTGAACTTGGTAAATTGGATATATTGCTAATTGTTCCTTAACCTTAAAATTGCGTCTACACGAGTTTTTCTGCTGTACAGAAAAGATTAGTTTTCCATTAATTCCTCCAAAGAATGCTCTTTTATTTCTTTACCTCTGAGACGCTGTGATTTAACTTCAGACTGTGATATAGTTTTGTCAATAGGACCATTTCTACCGTTCTCAGAGGTTGAAACCAGCCGAGGGATCGATATCCCATAGCACAAGTATCCATTATCTCGTCTTTTTTCACATTTTTCTGTGTACGAGTCATTGCAATTTAATTGGTATGGACGAAAAAGTTCATCGTTGCTACGAAGTGTTATAAAACCAACCTTCTCGTGCAATGAAGACAAGAATCCTGGATGACAAGAACATGCAGTGTTGTTATGACAAAGTTCTCTGTTTGGTCTTGAATAACAAGGATAATAACCACATTTTTGGTAATTATCTCTCGTAAGATTATCATGCTGAAATTTACTGAAAGCAACTTCAACAGGATATGGAATATACTTTGGATGAGTAGAAAAAGGAACTTGCATGGCCGAACATTGGTAGTATTTTCTGTCGGTACTAAAATCAGCTGCTACTCTTGAAGGGAAAGATGCCATTTCTGTAGTTGCTTTTGACAATTTGTTTCGTCTTGGTTTGTAATGATAATTAGGATGATCAATTTTATGTTGGGACATCAGTTTCTTTGATTGTTCGATGTACGGCCTTTTTTCTTCCTGGGCAAGTTTTTTCCATTCCTCTCCAAGGATTTTACTTATTTGAGCATTATGAAGGCTTGGATCTACCACTGAAAGAAGACGTCGTTTTTCCTTTGACCAGAGCATGAAAGCATTCATTGGCCTTTTGAGCTTAATATTGTTAGATTTTAGTTCGTCTTCCTTAGACACTGAAGAGCATGTCAATGACTTCCTTGGAAACTTTTCCATGCTGTGTGCTGTGGAAAAAAACGACAAGAATAAAAGCAATTATTTTCTATAGAATTTTTAGAATTACCATCGATAAAGTCTAATAGGAGTTTACAATGATGTACCTATACAATTTTTCATTATTTTAGGCGTACACAATATGTATTTATAAAGATGTTATAAATTAAATGTTCCATCCTGCCAAGTAAAGAAATTTTCTTTAAAAGATTGCCTTCAGATTTTCTTGATGTTTTACATTTTCATGTCATAATTTACTAAAACAAAATAAGTTGGGGTTGATATATCAAAACATAAATGAAATAATCTATCATCAAATTTTACAACCCTCTAAATGAGATATTTCAAACCACACAAAATAGTTACTGAACAGATTTTGAACCCGACGTAAACCGAATATAAAGGACATAAAAATTTAAATGAAAAGAAAATTGAGCTTGATGATTTGTCAAATGCAAGTAAGAAATTAGTAATGTATGAGAAGTAATGTAAATTTGTGGCCTGAGCATAACCTTATAAGCCATACACATTTTTATAAGGGCAAGTAAAAAGTATCTTGATTATTTTTTCTGTTGCGGATAACTAAAAAATTACTAAAAATGTTTTCTGAGAAAATGTACATCACCGACCATTGGGCAATCATTCAGTATTTTGATCTGAGGGTATTTTGTAGCAACATTAGAAGAGCTTGTCTCTTTTTACAGCACGGTGAAAGGTGTGGCAGGCTTTTAATATAGCAGGGACAGAGCGTGGCAGTTGGCCCCGTCCAAGAAGACCTGTCAGCGCCGGGACACAAGAAATCACTTAGAAAATACATGACATAATTTTTGGAGATTGTCGATTGATTCAATAGCAAAGCGTCTCGGGAAAAATCAGATTTGAAATCGTCACTACATATCCTTAGATGTTTTGCCTTTTTTGGGGGGGGGGGAGCTCTGGAGAGCTTTGTAAACTGACCTGTAAATATGGATGAGATATCGATCTACCCATTGGATCTGAGACCAAATAACAATCCAAAGAGTCAATATAACCTGAATCACCAGTCATGAAGGAGGCCAATACAGTGATGTCTCCGACCAAAGTAATGTCCTCTGTTTCTCGTATGCAAAAGAAGTATTAGCGGTAGACAACTTACGAAACATTCACAAGAATCGGCAATAGAACTTTAAAAAACGAGTGTTACTACTCCAAAACAACTCGCCAGTTCATTAGTACTGGCAATGGCTGCTCTCCACATGTGTGGATTCAAATTTGTTAGACATCAGCCTTTTTTATCAATTTGTCCCCCTTAGGTTATCCATTTCTCAAGGAATAGTAAGAATTCCGCGATAGCCAATTTTTATTGATATTGGGATATTGCAAGCTGTGAGCTACTTTTAACAGAACCAAAGTTTGAAATTTCATGTTATCTCAAGCCCAAAGAACTCTACGTTAAATAGTGGCTGTGCAATGTTTTCAAACAAAGATATAATTACCAAGAAGTATAGATGATACGTAGAATAAAACAAGGAAGGTAATATGTACGAAAAAACATATAAGCTCGCAAAACAAGAAAAAACCCAAAGGTTTTTGAATAATGTAAGATGTCAAATCAAAGGTTTAATTAAAAATATTAATTTTGAGCCAGGATATCCTAGAAAATAGTTGTTCAACAAAACTGCAAGACATCCTAAACGTTTGGTAAGATTAAAGCCTTTTTTTCATATACACGAGACACTATATATCTCACATTTCTACGTATAAATACAATATAAAGCGATTTAATTTCTCTTTAAGTACTACTACTAAGAATAATAAAGCTTATAACTCACTAATTAAATCATAAATAATAATTAATAAAACATATATATTGCGACAGCTGATCTTTGCTATCAATATTTCATTTAGATATTTAATAAATATATAGTAATATATCATATTCTCATAATGGGATTTTAGTGGCTGGAATTGTACTAAAATTTTTAAGCAATATATTATATATTAATAAAACAACTCCATTCTTCTTTTTATAACTACATATTTAAAATTGGCCTACATGTTTACAATAATGGTTTTGAAAATAATATAAATGAAGAGGATTTTTAATTTAATCTCTAATAAAGATTTTATCTATGTTTTATCCTAATAGCAAATCCTTTCATTTCGGTAACATTATTGATAATGTCATTGATAATCCTTTGTGAGGAATAAAAACATATAATATTTTTCTATCTTCGTCATAGGCATTATTTTTGTTTATGCGTAGTCATATTTCCTTAGAATTTAATAAGTCTACTTAAAAAATATATTTTAAATTTCAGTTCAAAAGTGAAAATTGAATCATGCTTAAGAAGTATCCCATACTTCCAATGTTATTTGCATTTACTTAATTCATAAAAATACCCTTAGAAATCTAATATTTGATGGCAATTTCTAAAAAGTGCGTCAGTGACTTACCTCTGAAAATACAAGCACTTCTTTTTCTTTTCACGTTTTTCTAATACCAGTATGATCTGAGGCAACATATTTATACTTGCTCACATATTTTGTAAGCTGCTTGATTTCCCAAGAGGTGTTAAATACACTCAATAAAAGCCCTTGACGAGGAGCATTCAAAAATGTAAATGACATAAACACTTGCTAAATAACAAAAGAAATAACTATTGTTTGAAATATAATTCATTTCTTATTGCATCAATCTTAAGGTAATTAGAAACTAAAAAAATGGTTTGCTCCTAATTAAGAGTATGTTTAGTTTGTTTTGACAAAATTTACGTTTTCAGAAAGGTAATTAGGTTTTCTGCTTTCAATAAAAAATGCTTTACAATTGGCAGTGCGTTTAAAATACTATGGAACCACAAGAAAAAAACAGCTGGACCAAGGACTGATACCCTATTGTAAGGTGTTATTCTTTTTCTTGGATACCTTCCTTCCACCTGAAAGAATTTATATCAATAAACATTAACCTCGTAGAGCATTAAAACCAATTGTTTTGTCTTGGAACTTGAATAAATCTCATTCAACTTTTTGTAAACATGCAATCGAGAAGATAATTATGGGAATATGTATGTCGAATTTAGGTGGGGTGGGTGGGTATATATATATATATATATATATATATATATATATATATATATATATATATATATATTAAATACACAATAATTTAGGGGAAAATAATGTAAATTTAAGATTTATGCTACTGTTTAAAGATCATTTTTAATTACAAATTGTTTTGCATCACTAAAGTGTGTCTTAGGTATGTAGAATAAGATTGTTGACACCGAGCGCTTCTCAATCAGTAGTAGTAATTATATTATATTCNAAACATTAACCTCGTATAGCACTAAAACAAATTGTTTTGTCTTGGAACTTGAATAAATCTCATTCAACTTTTTGTAAACATGCAATCGAGAAGATAATTATGGGAATATGTATGTCGAATTTAGGTGGGGTGGGTGGGTATATATATATATATATATATATATATATATATATATATATATATATATATATATATTAAATACACAATAATTTAGGGGAAAATAATGTAAATTTAAGATTTATGCTACTGTTTAAAGATCATTTTTAATTACAAATTGTTTTGCATCACTAAAGTGTGTCTTAGGTATGTAGAATAAGATTGTTGACACCAAGCGCTTCTCAATCAGTAGTAGTAATTATATTATATTCAATTATTTTTATCTGCAGGTTTTTTCAAGCATTTTATTTTTTGTTCTTCCGTCTGTTGATACTATGAATGTTTCTTAAAATATATATATTGGGGGCTTACAGTATAGAACAAGTCAGCAACTGAGACATAACATTTGCAACATAAAAAAGATAAAGAAACAGGAAAATTCTAATTACTATGAAAAATAAGCACATAAAATAAAATAATAATTGCAGTGTTCTCTTGTACCTGACAAATTTAAGTATTAAGTACATCTGCAGCAGGGAGAGAAACTTTGGCCTTAGATTAGCATAAAGGAATTTTTCAAGTCCAAGAAAATAAAACAATATTGGGGAATAATATTGAAGAGGGAGGTTGAGAATTACAGAGGAAAAACAACAATTCTGTTTGTATCAAACTACTGCTTTTGCTATCATGACCACAAGCTGACCCACATCAATTTTCGAGGCTATGATTCTAACTAAATAATTTTGTAACTATATTGTAGATTGAAGTTTGGATTACTCTAGTAAAAGATATCAAGTTTCTCTTTTAATATTATTCTTACATTTTTTTGGCTTTCTTGGTAGGGTTTATTATTCCTGTCATGCAAGGGACGTCGTCGTTGTATAGGAGGCTCAGCATTACAATAAATGGGAAATTGGTGCGAGATATCTAAAGGGCCTGGCCAAGGAATGCAGCTTTCCAATGAAAAACAAAAAATGTAAAAAATTTTGATTTATTTCAAAGAACATCTGTAAACTCAATTCTAGGAAGTATTGCATGACTGGAGCATGACTAGTACTCATAATTCTTGTGGGAAAGCGTAAATCTGATAAAAAACAACAAAACAATGGACATGTAACGAAACGTTTTCCTATCTTCAGCTTTTGAAACAGAGTGAAACCCTTACGATTCAATTTTTAAAGGCTGAGCTCAAGTTATTTGGTTATGATATACATAGAAAAGTAATATTTGTCCTTTTTTACGTTTTTTCCTCTTAAGAACACAGAAAATAAAACGATAGCACGTTTCATTTATTTCCAAGCTGGGTCAACTCTTTACTAGATCCTCAAAACAATAGAAATTAATAAATCACGTGTAATAATATACGTGTAATATACAGTATGTAGAAGGAGCTTATTATGCTGGCCTCTGTCATATATTTTCTAAATTCATCTTCATATTTTCACTTAAAGTTCTAAGTTGTGAAAGAAAAGAAAGAAAGGAGCTCAGCAAAAAAAACATAGAATGAAGAAAATAGTGGAACTTGAAACAAAGTAACTTAACCCTTTGATGGAAAGAGAAAGAGTTGGAATGGTCATGTAAAATACAAAAAAGAACAAGATTCGAAAGAAGAGTATTTTCGAGGGAGAGAAAGTACTATTAAAAAGCTTACTTCAAAGACCTAAACCTAACCCAAAGATGTCTCCAGCAATCAGATTAAAACAGAATCTTATTCCAATTTCATTTTAAGAGTTGGCACAGAAAACTACAGTGAGGCAAAGCATTCACCAATATAGTAAAAGTTTATTGTTGAGTGACATAAACTAGTATAACAATACAAGTAATTTTTAAGCAAATTTAGAGGCCAGGGACTTTATTTGTCAGGGTTCTCAGGCACAATCATTTGAAACACCTGCCACTTTGTGATAGGCACAGGCACAAATCTCCCAAAAGAAACGTAACTTGGATACACGAATACATATAACAGCCAATAATTTCCCAACAATACTGTTAAAGAGAGATCAATAGAAAAAATACCGTTGATTTTATTTAAGACCAATCGGAATTTTCTGTTGATTTTATTAATGTATTCATTGTCTTCATTCATATTTATATGGATGCGTAAAAATTCCCTTTGTGAGAAAATGACTTAATGAAATGAATTAAATATACTGAGTTCTATTACATGTAATTCCAGTCAATAACCTGTTAAACATATGCTGTCGTTTAAACGTGCCCTTCTGATTCATATTGCACTCTTACCTCACAATGTTAAAGGATACTGTACGCTTACACATAGGATGTGTTACTTTAGAAATTTTTCTTTCCTTGTCAAGTAAATTATTTAAATATTGAAATTATTTTACAAGGAATTGTACAGTGTTTTTGTAGTACAGTTTATCTCTTCAAACTTTTTTTGAAACCATTTTATACAGGTCATCTAAGGATAGCAACATGAAAATTTGTTGAATGAGAAAAACTGTTTAAACAAAATAAACATAATAAACATAATAAACATAATAATAATAAAAGTAATGTATATATAATTGTAACTTTAATTATTATTAGAAGTATGATTTAGATCACTCAGAAAATTGGTACGAGCATAAACCAAATAAGGTCGTTGAGAACGAGAAGTTAAAATACTTTGGTACAATCCAATTCAGACGGTTAAAGTTTAGAGCATTCAAGGCCTGATATTTCAATATTTGAAAGAAATGATTATCTTGTAAAATTATAGGCAATTCATGCCAATTTGACACAAGACTTGATGAAAAGGAAAGGGAAAAGATGAATTGTTACCTAGACTTGAAACATGAGGTGAAAAGGATTTGTGAGTGTAAAAATGTAAAAGTTTTATCTATCTTTATCGGGCCACTAGCTGGCGTATCAAGGCGTTTCCACCACTGGATGGAACAAGTCAGCCAAAATAGCTTTTTTGGAGCATTTCAATGAGCTTGCTCACTAAGAACGGCACAAACACTGCGATATGTATTGGCCATCTAAGGCTTCCGTTTTGCGTCTTGGTGCTCAGTGAAATTTACCATAAGTCAAATTCCAACTAGACTCTGAATACATGGAATAATAATTAAAACAATAATAATAATAATATTAATAATAATAATGTTGTTAGAATTAAACGACGTGTTCCTAACAAAATACAGTTTGATGAATTTCACTTCACTTTTAGCTCCCATTTACCTAATCTTCTCTACGACGTTTTATTAAAGATGATGAAATATGTTCAACCGTTACATGAGTATCTTCTTCTTCTTCTTCTTTCGGCTTCTCCCATTAGGGGTCGCCACAGCGTACCAGTCTCCTCCATCTCTGCCTGTCTTGGATGTCGCTCACAGACCGTCCCTTTTCCTTCATGTCCTCATTTACCGAGTCCTAGAACCTCCTTTTTGGTCTCCCTCGTCTCCTCTTTCCAGGTGGAGCCATGTTCATCACCTGCCTGCCCACATACTGTCCATCCCTCCTCATAACATGTCCAAACCACCTAAGTCTTGCTTCCCTGATCTTCTCTCCTAGTTTTGCCACTCCTAGCGTGTCTCGCACTTGATCATTCCTCACTCTATCCTTCCTAGTTTTCCCAATGGAAAATCTCAACATTTTCATTTCATTCACCGTTACATGAGTATATTGGTTTCAAATGATTTGTTGTACTGACAAATCGAATAGTGATTTTTTATTCCAAAGAAAGTAAGCAAATATTTGCTACGTCTTATCTTTTAGTTTTATGTTACAACTAAATTCTGCGACTGTACTATCTGAATGTTTGAAGCTAGAAAGGTTGTTACTACTATTATTGTTTCCTGTAAGATAATAGTTGAAACAATTTGCTTTTACTTCTCTGACTTCGTGTGCTTGTTGTCAGACCAAGAAATAGATATAGAGAAATTATCTTCTAAAGAATATCGTTTATGTTCATAGTGAAGAAAGATATATATTTCACGGTGCTTACAAGAAAAAAAATTGTCTGAAGATTATATTCCTATGTCTTTAACACTCCCTAATATGCCTGTAATCTGAAATAGCTAGAGATCTTGTTGTCTTTGTAACTACACTATTAGCACCTTTTGGTAAGTAAGAACAAAAAGGTTATGACATCTTCCTTTATTTACGCTCACGTGCTAAAACACTATACTAAGGGAATTTACACGCTTAGCCAGCCCATTTTTGACAGACCACCAGTTATATTTAGATGAATAATAGCAATCTTACACTTTGCACCTTATCGTACTTTTTATTGACACCTTTTGTTCATTTAGCATGAAACCGTTAATTTTACTTACTGTAATTACAGGATCATTATTAATGCATTCAAACTATATTAAGATGATAATTAAATGAGCTTTCCTCATGAGAAATTTCATCATAGTGATAATTTTATTATTGTTATGTGATCATTAAAAGTACAAAAGCTTTCTTTTCCTACCTTGAGCTGGTAACCTGCAATTGTTCATATGGAGACAAGACACTTTTGTCGCCTCAACAATTTTTGCACTGTACTGGACAGCATTGTTTTGAACTGAAGTCTTTAGAATGACTAAAAAGGATCAATAAGACTTTTCAAGCAAACTAAAGTATCCTTCAGCTTCTTAATTTTATGCAAGTAAATAGAAAAATATTATTTCTGGTAATGAAATTTGTTTTGAAAGTACAAAGATTCCCTCAATAATATCAATTCATCATTTAAATTCCAGCATTTTTACTTATTTGACATTGGCTCAACTTTCTATGGATACAAGGAAAAAGCAAAAAGCAATCTCTCTGCTTATGACAAGTGTTGTTTGCGTTTACTCCTGCATATTTCAGGGACCTGCTTCTAAAGTGGGGTTTTTTCAGTAGCATGCTTCCATTATTAGACAGCTCGTTCTCTCTCGCTCTCTCTCTCTCTCTCTCTCTCTCTCTCTCTCTCTATATATATATATATATATATATATATATATATATATATATATATAGAGAGAGAGAGAGAGAGAGAGAGAGACTCAACCCAGTTGCAATGAATCTTATTTTTCTCATGCTAACAATTTTAATAGTTTCCAGTTCCAGGAAATACCTAAAGAGATTAACTGATGGAACAGATTTATGAGTATGACTAATGAATTTGAAACTGTAAGACACAAGTCTGCGTGCTTAAAAATATTTGAATAATTGCTTTGTACCTTTTTTGTAAAATCTTTGTTTTCAGGGAATTCTAATCTTTAATGTATTTCACATTTTCTTAACTTGTATTGTATTATTATTGCTGTAATATTTTCTATATCAACAAGATCGTTTTTCCATCTTACTACGACACTGTCTACCTGATTGCCTTAAATATATGCTGTGTTACTTTGTAGGAGAAGTTTGCTGTTTGATAGTGTGTCTTTATCCAGTTATTTATTAGTTGTTTAAGATTTTTCCAACTCCTGTCAATTCTGACTTACCCTGTCTTGTTTTTCATTAATCGCACAAAGTTCACCAGTAATCTATGAAAATTGTGTCTATTGTTTAGTCAAATGCTCACAGGATATTACAAAAATAGCTTCGTAGGCTGCTAAAATCTCATTGCCTGAGTGCATACAACATCATTGGAATGAAATAAAAAAGACAATGGACGGGGAAGAAAGCTAACAATATCGTAAAATTAGAGACATTGAGCTAAGCTTAAACAAAGGGGAATTGCCCCTTTGATCTGCGACTTGGTAGGTTTAATGTTTTGGATTTTTGTGTCGAATTGTAAATAAACAAACACGGTGGAGAAGAGGGCAAGTAACTATTTTTTTTACTTTTTCCTGGGTTCCTGAGACTGCGTCTTTTGCATAATGGGAGAACATAATTTGTATTACTTTTAGTTTATATAAACATGTAAATTTCGAATTGGTTTATCCTATGTAAATATTCATGACTAGTAATAATAATAGTGACACCTACTGATCTTTTTGTTGATTACAGACTTAAGAAGGTTTTTCACATAGCTCTCCCTGACCTTTTAGCTTCTCAGGTCAATAAAAGGAAGTTATTAGGGACAGAAGGTGCACATGAAACAATGTGTATTTGAATGGGGCTGCTTGGCAGGTATTCAAGAAAAGTATGTATAGAACGTATGAAACGTCAAGGTAATAAAGTTGAAATTGAATAAAGAAATAAATGTGACAGAGAGGTGAAACATACAAGATGCATGATAAACAGACAAAGCAAAAAGGCACTGTATGCTAAATGAGTGAATTCCATGTAAAGTCTGGGTTAAGGCCAAGAGGATGTAATACCCTGTAATGGGAAATGAGGAGTTTGTTATAGTTTGCTATGGTGGTGATTTTATAGTGTATGTTGAAAAGGTCTTTGTGGTGGTAGGTTTTGTCGCAAATAGGACACAATCCACACTGTTTCATTATTTTAAGTATTTCTTTTTCTGATGCATTTTTTCACCAATTTTTTACTTCAAAAATTTAGGAATTTTATTTGATTTACAAGTGTTGTAACAATTGACATTTTTCTTTACTTTGAAATTCAGTAACAAAAAACCCCTTAACTTTGATGTAATAGATTACCAAGAGAATTTCAGACTTAAAAAAGGCCTTTTCTTTAGAAATGTAATTAATCAATGAATCAATCAATCTGGGGGCCATGCCAGAATTCTGGCGTAGGCGGCAGCCAAAACAGCCTTCTCTTGGCAGTTCTTCAGACCCTGAGTGAGAACAGTGGGTCTTCAACCAGTTGCATTTTCTAACCATGCCCAGTACGCATTTTTTTGGTCTTCCTCTTGATGTTTTTCCTTCCGTACAACCAGTCAGCACAACCTCTTCAAGCCTCTCCTTCCTTACCCCATACCCTACAAACCGAATCTGCCTGTTTACGATCGTCTGTAATAAAAATCTGTTAGCCCCTGCCTTACGCAGAACATCCACATTCGTTATCCTGTCTGTCCATGGTACCCTCAACATTCTCCTCAGAAACCACATTTCCACTGCTCTAATCCTGTCTTCCAGACTTTTTGTAATAGTCCAACTCTCGCAATCATATAGTAGAGTTCACAACACGCAGCATTTTAGTACCCTAATTCTGGTTTCTATTGTCATACTACTTAACCGTAGAACCTTCTCCAACTTTTTGAAGTTTGTTTTTGCAATGCTGATTCTTCTCTTTATTTCCTGATCTAGTGTCTGCTGAAACCAAACTACGACAATAGACAAATTGTTCAATTTTTTCTAGTTCTTAGCCCTTAATCAGGATTTTACATCTCATCTATTTATCCCGAATTGTGGAAAATACTCCAAACAGGAATTTTGGTAGGCTTTAAGTGAAAGACACTTACTGAAGTATTTGTCACAGTTAAATTCAGAGACAGAATTTAATAACGCAATTCACCAATAACAACCCCTGTTGACAAGGGTTTTTTTAGTTTTAAGTGGGTGAAAGAAAACATCTTAAGAACCACCTCTGCTGAACACAGGTCCTTCTTTTGTCAATACAGGAAACAAAACTGCTTTGAGTGCCTTGTAGCAAAGGAAACAGTATCTTAAGTATATTAAAGCTAATGGCATTTACAGCTGTATTTAATTAAATTTACAATCAAAATTGTCTCCTTGGAATACTAAAGATCAATTACTATTTAAACCTTAGTAATAGCAAGAGGTATTACCCCCCCCCCCCTTTCCCCAGCCTTGGCTCAACCAAATAAAAGCATTTAACATGCCTGATAGGGTCTCCAAACCAAGCGGACGTCACCTCTGTTGAAACAAGTTTCAGGAATGGAAGTTCTTTGGTACTTAGGAAAAGATTTTAATAAAAGTATTTTTGTAGCTCTGAGCTTGACAAGAAGCTTTTGGTGGTTATAACTGGTATTTGTACTTCAATGAAGTATACCAAGTATACCGATGAAGTATATTGTTTTAGTATACAACGATCCTAATAGAAAGCAACAAAAGGAGCCAGTGATAGTTCGTCATAGCAATAAAAAGTGTTATTAAAAATAATATCCTGCTACATAATATTATTTTCCTTTCACGTTTTGCAAGTTAAAGAAATAATACTTTATGTCTCAAATCTTGGTATGTCAATATTGTTTCTCTTTCTTTTTCATAAATTCTGGTATCGTATAGAACAGCAAAACCTTTGTTGTTTTTGCTTCCACTATAATCATATGGCATCTTCTTGTTTCAACAACGTGATCGGTCTCATAAGATTTTATCTCCTTCGTTTTCGCATACAGCTTGCGGTTCACGTTCAAATCATTTTTCTTTCCTTACAAGACCGCATTTCCTTTATACCTCGCAATGTACCTTTTTTCTAGCCAATTATGTCTGCGTTTATATTATTTTTGTGCCATTTTACTACATTCACTTAAGATATGATTGTTTCTACTTTACTGATCTACTTTACTACACAATCTACATTTACTATCTTTTTGAGTCTTTTTGCTTTCACTAAATTTATTCTTACTGCCTGTTCTTGACATATTGAGGATCTCGGTTTCTCTCTTCAGGCCTCCTTCTTTCAGCCACAACCACTGATATTTATCTGGTACATCCTCAGTTTGTCAGATAAACCTGCCACGCAACACTTTCTTCTTCAAGTTGGCTTTACTTTCTTGTCTTTTCCTTCTCTTAAATTTATTTTCTCTTTCTGCATTCTTATTCGCAGCAATATCTCTAGCTGCAACTAACAGTTCCTCCTTGCTGTCTTCGACCTATGTTTTTAGACCAACTATGAAAAGGTTAACAGTATCTTCAAAGCTCACGAGTCTTCTTTTACGTTCTTTCCTGGGTATATATAATCTATCAATATTACTCCCTGGGTGGATTCCCTTGTGCATTGTTAAGAGCTTCCTTTCCTTTGATCCATCTCTTGAAGTTCGGCCTTTTTCCAGTTAAGGAAAAGAGCGGAGTATCTCAATAGAGGAATAGCCAACGCATTGATACCCATTGATGATGTTTCCCCCATTCAACTTTGTCTCCAGTATCTTTCTTACTCTTCTCTTATGTTCACGGCACATATTCCTTTCATCTCTTCTACCTACACTTTATCTGCCTGCAATGTACCTAAATAATTTTATCCTTTGCATTCCTTCAGTGGTATTATAACTGTATACTCTGGCATTTTGATTCCATCTGATTTGGTTCTTTTCCCTTACTTCATTACCGATGTTGAACACTTTTCGATCCAAAATTCCATCTCAATGTCCTTGCTAAACAATCGGATAGTCTGTAATAAGTGAAGGAAGTTCATTTTTGCTCTTTGCATACAATTTTAGATCATCGATGTAAAATAAGTGATTGATTTTTTCTCATCTTTTTGCAAATTCATAGCTAGGCTTTGTCTTTTTTAATATATTGGTTAGGGGAATGAGTGTTACAACAAATAAAAGGGGTGATAAGGCATCTCCCTGAAATATCAGTAACGTGAGAATATGTAATGCAAAATTGAATTATTATCATAACTACTGATATTTTATTATTTTTATTGGCTGCACTGTAAAAAGGAAAATGATTCAGTAAGTTCAGTGATGAAAAATAGAAGACATTCAATTGCATCTCAACTCTGATGCGAAGTTTGAGCCTGATTTTTGGCAGTCAGGTAGCGAACGTCTATTCATTGTTTGTAATTTAAAGCCTGGGGTCACCTCGTTCAATAATGATCAACAAACTACGTTTAGTGCTGCTAATGTNTGTCTCCAGTATCTTTCTTACTCTTCTCTTATGTTCACGGCACATATTCCTTTCATCTCTTCTACCTACACTTTATCTGCCTGCAATGTACCTAAATAATTTTATCCTTTGCATTCCTTCAGTGGTATTATAACTGTATACTCTGGCATTTTGATTCCATCTGATTTGGTTCTTTTCCCTTACTTCATTACCGATGTTGAACACTTTTCGATCCAAAATTCCATCTCAATGTCCTTGCTAAACAATCGGATAGTCTGTAATAAGTGAAGGAAGTTCATTTTTGCTCTTTGCATACAATTTTAGATCATCGATGTAAAATAAGTGATTGATTTTTTCTCATCTTTTTGCAAATTCATAGCTAGGCTTTGTCTTTTTTAATATATTGGTTAGGGGAATGAGTGTTACAACAAATAAAAGGGGTGATAAGGCATCTCCCTGAAATATCAGTAACGTGAGAATATGTAATGCAAAATTGAATTATTATCATAACTACTGATATTTTATTATTTTTATTGGCTGCACTGTAAAAAGGAAAATGATTCAGTAAGTTCAGTGATGAAAAATAGAAGACATTCAATTGCATCTCAACTCTGATGCGAAGTTTGAGCCTGATTTTTGGCAGTCAGGTAGCGAACGTCTATTCATTGTTTGTAATTTAAAGCCTGGGGTCACCTCGTTCAATAATGATCAACAAACTACGTTTAGTGCTGCTAATGTCCCTGACTGCTCTGGAAGCATATTCTACCAAGTGCATGACATATAAGGGCAGGAGCTCTTTCTGACAGATGACAAACACCCACTTGTATTTGGTTGGAATCTAAGCATCCATCCACGTTAGTTCTGCTTTCATTTTATGAATTATGTTTACATTTCCTTTGTTTTGGAGCTCGATGAGTTTAATCATTTCCAACCCAGTTTCAACTGCACATCCAAAAACGAATGGCTGCGTTATCTAAGCGGAAACGTTCATTGACATAAAATCAGACAAAAGGCTTTAAAACTCAACTGAGAGTTTTTCTAGTTGATCACAAATTATCTTAAGCGCTTAGTTACAAATTTTTACAGTGATTCAGTGTTTAAACTGAGGCAAATCTTCTTGAGGTATTTGTACTTTCAATAGATACGATTTGGAGCTAAATATACAGATTTTCGTCTTGTGGTAGAGGAAAGACCCTGTCTTGTGTTGTAGGTCATTATTCAATGCACTCAATTGTTCAAAAATATCCAATGAATAAAAAATAAGAGGTTATGATCCTTATAGCTCCGAAACTAAAAACCCTCTCACAAATCATGAAAATCAACCAGAGTATCATAAAATGCGATCACCCTTGGAATAAAATTCTTCATTGGCAACCATCACACTTGCGTGATAAATAAGATTCTGAAATGACCTTATTCTAATTCTTGACAAAAGAGTTTAAAAAGTCACTCATTTCTGAGATGGACCTTGATGAAATTTAACACTGTGATTATATCTATCAAAGTTTGATGAAGCATTGCGCTGAGACCATTGAAAGCCAGATGATTGCGATATATGAAACAGTGAATCATGGGTAATGCCCAATCCGCTGTTGTAGAAATGATATTTGAAACTGGGATTTTAATCTAAGAAAATTACCTTATAAATGTTTTAAGCTTTAGTAGCTGTTGGTATTGATTCGTAGGATAACATATCTTTAACAAACTCAGAATTGTGATGAAATCGATCTAAGAAAACAAAAGAACCTCGCTATTGCAGACAGTAGTTTCATCGAGGGCAAGGGTAATCTCTGACGTCCTGAGAATTTGTACCGACTGAGATTCAATGTCGACGTGGTGGGGAACTATGTCATTGTTCAGCTGCAAATTGGCAAGTTCGTATTAAGCACATATGTAATCCTGCAGAGTAATAGGGTACATTTTCAAGGGTGTTTCTACAGTTCGTCCCATCAGTATGTGATTGGCCTTTCTTTCCCAAGAGGACAAGCAATTCATGAATCACCTCTAGGTTGTTTTCGGCATCTTGTCCCTCCGGAGACCTTCAGAAAAATTTATTTGCTTTCCAACATGCTTGTTCTGAAGGCGCTTCAAATCAGGGACGTAGGAACCGGGTGGGCCAAATATGCCATGGCTCCCTCACTTTTTGGCAAACTATACAAAGGTGCTCTTTCCAAACCCCAAAGTGCCCTTTTTACATAATCCTTTGCCCAAATTTCCAACGCAAGATAAGACCCAGAACACGCCCAGAACGATATTTGTAATCGAGGCTTTCCATGAAGAGGATTGTCAGCATTGTCTTCACAACTTTGCATTATCTCTGGGTCAGACTTTGTCATTGTCGGTTATCTGTATTGAAAGAACAAACAGAAGACCATAATCGACACAGTGCTGACAGATGTCCTTCATGCACGGATTATAAGCAGTGTGCTGAAGTTCCTTTTCTTCTTGCGCTCAGATTGTTCTGAGTGCCAAAAATTTCTGATATGTGATGCCAGTGAGACAAATGTTAACAAAGGAAATTACCGTCAGCTGTTGTCATGAGGTGACGTGACCCCGGGAAAAGGTATGCTAGAATGCACACATATTCGCCACCCTAAAAATTATTGACCCAGAGTGTCATTCCTCAGTACTTCTTCGATTTGCTGCAAAGCACTTGCTGAAGAATTTAAGTGAAAAGAACTACACTGGTCAACAGCACTTTTGTTACCAGATAGTTTAATATCATTTCCAGTACAGTTTGGGGCGCTGAACACGAATCTTGGCTTAGTTTTTTTCTAGCATGTCCAGTTTTATTTTTATTTAATTTTCAAAATTTTTCAAATATGGTTTCGAATTGCTGATCTACTAGGTTGATTTCGTGTAAAAACATGCAGGTACAGGGATTCTAGGGTGTCTGAGTTGTTAATCAAGCATTCTGTGTTATACTGTTACTACAACGGAGGGATTTTGATGCAAAAGATTTCAATACCTGGGCTATTCATTACGTAATTTCATAAAATCATAATATTTGTGAATTACGTAATTTCATGTTCAGAACAAAGATTCTCACATGTAGTCTCTCTTTGTTCCACACACGAGTCTCTATTGGCTTTTGTTTAATCAGACTTTAGCCGCTGTCTATTTGCTCTTAAACAAGACAAGAAAGGATTAGGCCTCCTCGAGAAATGAAGCTACTGGTAATGCCTTGTTCATTTCTTAAACAAAGTTATTCAGATTCGGTTATGTTGTCATTCTTAGCCGCTCATCTCGAAGATAGTGTAATACTTCACTACTCTGTGCAAAACATATTATTCTCAACAAAATGCCCCCTCGAAGAGGATGTAAAAACAATCCTGATAGCTTTTGCTACATTTGTGGAAAATTCATTTTTAAATCACAACGCAAGCCACTAAGTCAAGCTGTATGCAGTGCTTATAGTGATTATTTTGAGTGTGCAGTTGGTGATCAGGATAAGCAATGGGCACCTCACAGCTGTTGTACATCTTGTTATGTGACATTACTTGCTTGGAAACGAGGTGAGGATAGAAAAATGTCATTCGCTGTGCCTGCTGTATGGCGGGAACCAGTTGACCATGTGTCTGATTGCTACTTTTGTTTAACGCAAGTTCAAGGCTACTCCCGAAAATCCAAGCTTACTGTGCAGTATCCAAATGTTACATCTGTACACCTGCCAGTACCACACGGTGTCGAGCTTCCAGTTCCATCATCTACACAAGAACGGACCGACTCATCTACTGGCAGCGACGAGCCTTCAACAAGTTACAGTGACGGATCCAGTCCATACAAACCATCAACAGCTGAGCCGCATCTCGTTACTCAAGCCGAGCTCAACGATTTAGCCAGGGATCTGGCGCTTTCCAAACAGCGTGCTGAAGTACTAGCGTCACGTTTGAAGGAGTGGAATCTTCTTGGTCCAGATGCCCGGATCTCTTCATTTCGAAGTAGGAATACACCATTCTCCAGTTTCTTTACAAAGACTGGTTTACTCTGTCACTGTACTGATGTTCAGGGATTGTTTCGTACACTTGAACTGCATCACGATCCTACAGAATGGAGGCTATTCATAGATGCATCTGTAGTAAGTCTTAAAGCTGTCCTCCTGCATAATGGTAATGAACAACCACCAATTCCAGTTGCACATGCAGTTGGTATGAAAGAAACATACCAAGCTATGGAGGAGGTTTTAAGTGCCATAAAATATGAAGAATACCGGTGGAAGATATGTGGTGATCTTAAAGTTCTTGGCTTGCTCTTAGGATTACAAGGTGGTTACACCAAACATTCTTGTTTTTTGTGCCTATGGGACAGCAGAGCAGATGAAAAGCACTATAGACAGAAAGTATGGCCGAGACGATCAAGCTTCATACCAGGTGAGCACAACGTACAGCACCCTCCTCTGGTTGATCAACAAAATATACTTCTACCTCCACTGCACATAAAGCTCGGCCTGATGAAGCAGTTTGTACGGGCAATGGATAAAAGCGGAGAAGCATTCATCTTCTTGCAGCAAAAATTCCCCCGAATTAGCGATGCAAAACTCAAAGCTGGCATATTTGTTGGACCTCAAATCCGACAGCTACTTAGGGATGACAAATTCCACAATATTCTCAGGGACAAAGAACTACAGGCCTGGACTGCTTTAAAGTCTGTTGTGGAGAAC
This sequence comes from Morbakka virulenta, assembly GCA_003991215.1. Classification (NCBI taxonomy): domain Eukaryota; kingdom Metazoa; phylum Cnidaria; class Cubozoa; order Carybdeida; family Carukiidae; genus Morbakka; species Morbakka virulenta. The sequence goes on from RDPX01000001.1 coordinate 14,469,504, forward strand.
TTTCTTGGAAACAAGCGCGCAAGTAACTACCAGGAAGTAATTTCTAATCTGTTGCTCAGCTTCAAGGAAATGGGGTGCAGAATGTCGGTGAAAGTCCACTATCTTCACTCCCATCTCGACTTCTTTCCAGATAACCTCGGAGCTGTAAGTGACGAGCATGGTGAACATTTTCATCAAATAATCTCAACGCTTGAGCACCGCTATCAAGGCCGATGGGACGAGTCCATGCTTGGAGACTATTGCTGGTTCTTAAAACGAGACACAACTGTTGCACACAACAGAGCGACTCGAACATTTTTCGAATTGTGAACTTTTTATTCTGGCTCCTCCTTTATATTGTTTGGACAACAATTTGAAGTATGAATTCAGTATTAAACTTTATTAAAATTGATGGTTACGTTGTATTGCATTTTTTGTTTGAGTTATATTGAAAATGTGATCTTAAGTATCCATTATTACCATTCAGGGTGACGAGCTTTGTGTGATGAAGACTGTACTTACCTTGACTTGAATTGCCTTCAAAGGGAATAGTATTTTTTGTAATATTTATTGGTCGCTATGCAATATCCTATTTTAAAATGTCTCACTTGTATGCAGATAGCTCAATAAAAATGGTATTAGATTGATAGGCTTTTAGTATTTGTATAAAAGTTCACTCCAGGGGAATTTGTGGTTTTCATGGGAATTTTCTAAAAAAAACTTACGTGCTAGAGAAAAACGGATTTCAGATTTGGAATCAGCGTGTGAAACTTGGTCAGAAATGTACAATTTGGTTCCGGTAACAGAGAAAAAATATTATTTTGTTGCGCAGTGTTATTAGCTGTGAATTGCACATCAGCAAAGCAAGGGTCCTCATTTTCCATGCCACTGTGAACATTTATTTCAACAATTCTCAAAAGCAGATCAGCCAAGAAAGGAAAATCTTTCATTTTTTAAGAAAAGGCAGCGATCTGAAGCGTAACTGCCAGAACTATAATACTGATATCAGAAGGAAGATCGGTTTACACATTATCTGTTATATGATAATTATGTGACAAATATCCTACATTTATGACTGCATTTGAAATTCCAGAAATTTGCCTGAGTTGGCAATGTTACCAGTTTCTGTACGATTTATATTGTTCTGCTGTCTCGAATGACCGAGATTTTTCACAAACACAAAAAAAACTGTTCTATTGTATGTGTCTGGAAATTAGCTGTGTTTAACTGTGTCACATGGCAGTAATTCATGTGTTAAAAAACTGGAATGTTTAATTTGGACTGTTTGGGGAGCATATCAGGCGGTGTGAAAATGTTATGTGTTAGGTTATGACTGAAAAGTGAAAACTAAAAGAATTGTTTTCAATGAATTTGAAACTGATTTTTTTCTTCCACTATAAAAAAAGTGACTACCTTGAATACCGTAAATACCCTTCAGCACATCTTTGTTTTGTAAGCATTAAGTAACTGAACTCGTTTTCTATGGTAGTTTAAATGTAAGTATATTTTTCTTTGTTGAAGTATTAGCTATGGATTTTTGCCGTACATTGTCTTCATTTTTATGATTTACATTGAGTTTCTCGAATCCCTGAGGATGTAGGAGCAGCTATCCCGCAAAGAAAAAAAAAAGTTTGACTATCCCTGACCTACGAAATAGGAAGAAATGAGACACGAAGTGACCATCTCCAACTACTTTTACAAGAAACACATGTTTTTTCAACAAAATCATTTATGGAGGTTTCAGCTCGTTGATTTGGCAGGTTTCATTTGTGGTCTGCAGAGTAAAACATACAGGTGAGTTTTTCCTCCCATTATTTGTACCTGCAAGAATGCTCAGCAAACGGGAAGTCCAGGAAATGGGTTTTCATGCTCTGAAAATTTGAATTCTTTATGGTATTTGTTATGGACAAATCAGGTTGGAAGTTTTCTTATTGTTTGCAGTCGAGTAGGCCAGAGCCTGCAGACCAAGGACTTATAGCTGGATACTCACTGGAAAAGGTTGGAGCAGTAAGCGTGATATCTCCCTTTTTTTCTCGCTCGACAATATCTGGCGAATTTTTAATTGATCCACCCTCTGCTAGTAAAAAAAGTTAAAAGATAAGCTATATAGAACAATGGCAGTGAAGTAGAAGATTTTTTTTGATTGAATGGCTTCTTATCGGCATCATCATTGACTCAACATGAATTTTTGTGGCAACTTCCTTTGTAAAGGTAAAGAAAAGGAATGCCCTCTTAACTAATTTCAAACTGAAATTTTAAGAGGTTGAATATTTTCACTACATTAAATTGTTGTTTTTGATCACGGAAAGGTTTATTTGGTAATGAAAAAAACACTTTTGTGATGTTCAGGCCAAGTTCTACAGGACCGGGTCCTGGGGGGTTCCAGGGTTTCCAAAACCCCCTGCCCCCAAAAGAAAATGTTGTTTTTTTCCTCAGGAAATCCTGTTCGTTCACTCTGGAAACCCCCTTCCCACTATCCGGGTATAACTTTGCAAAAAAAAAAAAAAAAATCTAGAAAACACCCTCAACTTAGAACTGATCTGTGGCTAGAACTTCCTGATAAATATGGTATAAATTGTTGCTTTGTCATAATTCTAACATTTCATTTGTGTTTGTCAATCGAGAGCCTCTTCGGTTTCTCTCTAACTGGAGGCTAGCATGAGACCTAAAACTGACATATGCAAAGAAACCAAACAAATTTTAGATTTTCAGATTTATGTTAGATTTTTTTTGACTTTCAGTTTTCATTTTATTAACTGGTGAAATTTTTTTGCATAGTTCGACTTTCGTTGTTTATGCCAGTGCTCAGTTTTGTTAGATTTTATTTGTTTATTAAAATCAGGCTGGCCTCTGCGTGCAATTACCAAGATTTGCACAGTCCTGCTGTTATTATCATAAGCTTTTCACACAGGAGGATGAAAAGATGACACCTGATGAGCTATGGACTGAAACCAAAAACATAGTGTTGGAAGAGGCCAATGATAAACTCGCTAAACGTCGGACAAATAAGTCTGGTGATCATATGAGCATGGAAACGCTTGACCTTGCATATGAACGTCAACAACTGAAAGCGCGTGGCTTAAAATGTGAGGAAGACAGAAAGCGATACAGGAAACTCCATGGAATCATTCAGAAAAGATGCAGAAAGGACAAAGATGAGTTTATACAAATGAAATGTCAACAGCTAGAACAGGCAAGTGTAAACAATAAATCCAAAGAACTGTATGACACTGTTAAGTGTATCACGAAAAAACGCGTCCCTCGTCTGAATGTTATAAAGAATGAGAGAGGCGAGGTTCTAACAGGGAGTGACGAAATCAAAACAAGATGGAAAGAGTACTGTGAGCAGTTGTATAAGAGCACAGATGACGCTGAGGATTGTACATTGGAGAAGGACTATGAGGATGAACCAGACATTTTATTGTCAGAGGTTGAGTGGGCAATGAATAAGATCAAGGATGGAAAGTCACCTGGGGCTGATGATATTCCCATTGAGCTGTTAAAAGCAACACATGAGGAAGGTATACTGTTAATGCACAAACTATGCAATATGATCTGGAAAACAAAGAAATGGCCAGAAGATTGGACGAAAGCAGTTTTCATCAAGTTACCGAAAAAAGGCGACATCCGAGAATGTAAAAACAACCGCACTATATCATTAATTATACACGCGAGTAAAATTATTTTGTATATAATACTCAATAGAATGCAGACGACTGTGAATCGTGAAATCCCCCGTGAACAAGCTGGTTTCGTGGTAGGACGTGGCACGCGTGATCATATAGCCAATGTACGATGGATCATAGAGAAGGCTAAAGAAATGGGAGTAACACTATATCTCTGTTTTATAGACTATGCTAAGGCATTTGACTGTGTCCAACATAGCACATTATGGTCGGTTCTACATGAATTCGGGGTGCCCATGCACATCATTGAGCTTATCAGAAACCTATACAAGACACAAACTTCAACTGTACGAACAGAAAGTGGTGATAGTGAGCCGTTCAGTATAGAGAGGGGCGTTCGTCAGGGATGCATTCTGTCTCCTCAGTTATACAAC